>JBCFYV010011164.1:49205012-49336468 GCA_039000515.1 Timema cristinae
TGTTAGAATATATATTTATGTACTATGCTACTTTGTTGTCTCTTCCCTTTCAATGTGTACCGGTTTTGCTACTTACCAGAGGTAAC
The DNA here is from genome assembly GCA_039000515.1 of Timema cristinae. Lineage (NCBI taxonomy): Eukaryota > Metazoa > Arthropoda > Insecta > Phasmatodea > Timematidae > Timema > Timema cristinae. The sequence continues at coordinate 49,205,099 of JBCFYV010011164.1, forward strand.
CCCAACCACCGGAGGCAAATTTTTTGTGCCACTTTATACACCTAGAAGCTTTTTTTGGAAGGTATTTTATTGGTATTTGTTAACTTTATCATTTATATTTTTACTATTATAAACGTAATAATCTAACAAAAATAATAAATAGGCCTACATCTAAGTTGGCTTAACCATCACAAAAATCGCTGCTTATTTATTACAGGTAAATGTCTAGCCACTGTGCAACTGGGAGATTTGGGACCTGCCACAATTTTCAGTGATTAGGCCACTTCCTAGACTGCAAGAACATCAATTAGTGAATCCTTCTTTGGCGCGAGCTATATCTAGACTATGACGGTGAAGCGTATGTTTACAGAAGAGAGAAAGAGATTTTTTTAAATCATTATGCGCAAGATATGTATGTATTGTTAGACAATGACGGTGAAGTGTATGTGTTGACTGAAGACTATAATCATTGTACGAAATATATGTATGTATTGTTAAGCGATGGTGGTGAAGCGTATGTGTTGACTGAAAGACCATATATTTTGAGAGAGAACGAGATTTTATTAATCATTGTACAGAATATATGTATGTGTCTTTTTAATATTAAGAATACACCCATTAAAAAACTAGCTGTACTATTTATTTAACCTTTATTCCAAAGTTCACTATTATTATTATTAGCACCGCGTCTTACTACCCATTCGGGTTATACGCACTCACGCTAATGTGTAATGGTAGGGTGATTGTGAGATGAAATGAGGACTTACAGTTTAACGTGGAATCGAACCACAGTGGAGGCCTGGCATTCCCCACATTCACAAGATGTCTTGTCAGAGGTGAAGGAAGGGTTCGGTAATCAGATAAATCTTTGCCGGGACCGAGTATTGAACCCCGGCCGCCAGCATAGAAGTCTGACACCTTACCCCTAGACCACCAGGTCACCTACTTCACTATTCCATTAATAAAGATGAGAGAGAGGCAATACTTAGAGTCAGGAGTATATCCTTTTAAGACTATATCTCGAAAGATAGAGATTTTGTAATAATTAATGTACGGAAGATATGTACTTATGTATTGTTACAATCTTAAGAATATAAGCATAGTAAAAAGAAGCTATACTATTTAACTTTAGTTCCTTAGTTGAAGATCCTAGTAAGAAATATGAAAGATATTTTATAATAATCTCTGTACCGAAGATACATATGTATTGTTATTTAACCTTAGTCCCTAAGTTCAGTAAGAAATATGAAAGAAAGAGTCAAAAAGGCAATACTTGGAAGGAACTTATTAAATGTGTGCATCCATTTAAGATCACAGTGTTATGGGGGGGGGGGATACTTAAAAATTCCCCCATCCCGCCTGTGCAAATCCGAGCGCGAGTCACTGGCCCTTCTCAATTCATCCCCCCGAACCATCCCACGCCACCATCCCTCGATCGAAAACCCTTTATACCCCCCTAGGATACCACCGTCCTGAAAAAACTGTATACATGCTATTGGGGGCTTAAGAAAAAAAGATTAACACTTCCCAAGCTCATACTCTGAGATACCACGCGGTCCTGTGTTAAGACTATATTCTGAGAGAGAAAGAGAACACCAACACACGCGCGCCCTTCCTGAGAATCCTCCCAAATTCATCATCACACACCCTCCCCCCTGAACCATCTCACCCTCGAGAAGCACGATCGATAATTAACCCTATATACCCCCGGAGATACCACTGTCATAAAAACCACATGCATGCTAAAGGGGTTATAAGAAAAAAATAAATCCTTTCCTCTCAACCCCCCTGAGATACCAAGGTCCTTTGAGTATCACTTATATCTTATTCATAAGCTCAAATATGAATGAGAAACTATTAAATGGCTTTAAACAGAACTCTAACATTGCAAGTAACTATGTAATTTATAATTATGACATTCCCATTCCTCCCTATGAAAATAATTTGGATCCGCCCCTGAAGTAGTATATTAATTAAATTATACTTTATAAATCTCGATTAATTTGGCGAGATATTATACGCAAACCAAATCTATGTGACAAAACGTTTGCAATGAAAAAAAGTTCAAAATCATAAAGATCTAATTACCCCTTATTTTGGAGTGGAAATTTTAATATGCTAATTTCTCAAAATGGTGGGGGTACAAAACTTTTTTTTGTGGTACAAAACGGTACAAAACTGAAACAAAACGTTGACATTGAAAAGAAAATTCAAAATTTGAAAGTGATATTCCAAGTTAATGCACCTCGTGACGGGGTCTGCATGACTCTTGCATAGCGCGGGCGGTTATCAGGCGTTTGGCAAACGATTCAAACTTGACGCTTGATTAAATCGGGTTAAAAACTACATTGTAGCCAGTCAGGGACAACATTAAGTAAAACGAGGATCAGAAACTATTGAACACCTTTTAAATAAACAACATTGTAATATACAACGTTACAGCAGGACTTAATGTGGTTCAATAGGCTGGATTTTGTTGCAAATGCTGAGACTGTTAAATATTTGAAAATATATTTAATTTAAAGCAACAATTTACCATGCCATAATCTTCTTTTGGGTGTACCACAGTGGTGGCCGTTTGGCTTTGACTTTAGGCCAATGACTTTTAGGCCAAATGACTTTTAGGCCAAATGACTTTTAGGCCAACTGACTTTAGGCCTACTGCCGCGTCTCCATTCAAGTATGCCAAATGCGCTTGAGTTAATTTTATACTAAGAAACATAATGCCAGCATTTATAAATGCAACAGCAGGTCCCAGATTTACTACAAGAAATTCCCAACCCTCATACCGCACGCATGCCACTTCAAAACCTCAACTATATAGTTCAAGATCCTGATACACACAACCAACCACTAGGCCTACTGCCTTACTGACTGGCGTGGGCAAAACCCCAAAGAATTGTGTATTTTGCCACCAAAACACTCACAGTATATATCAGTGCACTCAATTTCAAAATAAGACTTCTCAAGAACGATTTGACTCTATACGATCTAATCAATTTTGTTTTAACTGTCTCGGAAATGCCCACACTTTAAGAGACTGTAAATCGACGCGAACCTGCATACACTGTAGTAAAAGACACCACACATTGCTTCACTTGACTTCCTCCTCAAACCCACACTAATCCCAAGGTCATGACGCTCACCAGTCAACAGAATCACTCCATGGAAATCATTCAGGGGATACTACTCCACCTATTCCCTTTATTGGTCTACAAGTCAATCAAAGACCACAGTGCTTTTAGCAACTACTCTTGTTCAACTCACTACTCCTTTTGGTCCTTCCCAAATAGTGATAGGGGTACTATACTCTGCGGCTCAGTGCAGCTTTATCACCGAGCGCTGTGCTCAGCTTTTGAACGTAACTAGGTCCCACTTGGCACAAGACATAAATGGCATATCTCTTTGCCGTGTAAACACTAAGGGAATGACAAAGCTAAATCTGTCCGCCATTAATAGCACTGTTCTAGCTCATTCACATCCAGTAACAATCTTGGACAAGATAACTTCGGATTTGCCACGTACCTATATTGACCCTAATATCAAACAAAAACTCAAAAGCTTTGTTTTAGCTGACCCCACGTTTGATATCCCAAGTCCGATTGACATTCTAATTGGAGTGGACCTCTTTGCTAATGCTCTCACTGGTGATCGACACACTCTCGGCCATAACTTTCCTGTGGCATTTGGATCAATATTTGGTTATGTCATTATGGGAAGAACTCCTTCTTTGCACTTTCGCTCAACAACATACGAAATGATTTTGGTGGTCTGGTGACGCTCCTCTCTATCTCAGATCATGACCTTCATGAATCCTTACAACGGTTTTGGCAAGCTGAAGAACCACCCTATGAAGCTGGACCAACTAAAGAATAAATAATGTGTGAAGACCATTTTCTCTCCACTCATTCCCGGGATGACACAGGATGGTATGTCGTGCGACTTCCGTTCAAAGAATCTCACTCCCGTCTTGGAACATCAGACATTGCCGCCAAACACAGATTCAACTCACTTGAAAGAAAACTGCAAGCTCAGCCTCAACTCAAAAGCATATACTCTGAATTCATGCAAGATTATCTCGAATCTGGCCATATGATTTTGTGTGACACTCACCCCTCTCCGGACGTGCCCCACTATTTCTTACCTCATCATTCAAACAAAATAGTTCCACCATGAAACTTCGGGTAGTGTTCGACGCTAGTGCTCGTACGTCAACTAATGTGTCCCTTAATGATACGCTTTTGCCTGAACCAAAGCTTCAAAATGACATTTGTGACGTCATTTTCCACTTTCAACGACATTGCTTTGTGTTCTCGTGTTACATTCGTCAGATGTATCACCAAATCAGGGTTCATTCTGAGGATCAGAAATATCAATTCATTTATTGGCGTGATGATCCAGCCACTCCACTTTCTATTTACCAGCTAACGACCGTCACTTATGGATATGTCGAGCTCACCATTTCTGGTGCTAAGAACTCTACGTCAATTGGTCCAAGATGAAGGGCATCTCTTACCTCGTGCTGCATCCGTCTTACAAAACCAAACTTTTGTGGATGACATCATCACTGTATTGGACGTGGTCGAAGATGCGCTTGGTTTACAAACCGAACTCACTACACTACTCTCAAAAGGGGGCTTTGAACTTAGAAAATGGTCCAGCAACTCACCCCAGATGCTGAACTCCGTTTCAGAAGAACACAGAGAAAAGCCTCTCTACTTTCACACCCAAGAATAACCTCATATTAGCAATTTGGGTCTCCAGTGGACGCCAGGCTCTGATACCTTTTCGTAAAATATAAACATTGTTGAGACTGTACCCACTAAGCGCAATGTTCTCTCAACCGTTGCACAAATCTATGACCCATGTGGTTGGCTAACTCCGGTTGTATTTTGGGAGAAATCTCTTCTCCAATATGTATGGACTCTTGGACTTCAATGGGACTCACCCCTTTCAAGTGAAGTAGCTACCCGTTGGAAAACCTTTCTCAAGGAACTACCCTCGCTTCAACAAGTTAGGGTGCTCTCTCTCACTGTCTCAATCAGTAAATATACAACTTCATGGATTCTCAGATGCCTCAGAACAAGGATACGCCACCGTTGTGTACCTAAGATGTACTTCTCAAGATAACGAGGTCAAGGTTACTCTTATCTTGGCAAAATCACGTGTTGCACTTCTAAAACGCCTCTCGATACCTTGCCTAGAATTGTGTGGTGCTCATCTTCTTGCCAAACTCTTGAAATATTGTACCTCTCTTCTCTCTTACCAGTGCTTCATAGACACAACCACTGCATGGTGCGATTCATCCATTGTCCTGTCATGGATCCAAACCCCTCCCTACCACTTGAGGGTGTATGTTGCAAATCGTATTGCACAAATTCAAGAATGGACCCCACCTCACATATGGTCTCACATTTAATCGACTCACAACCCTGCTGATTGTGCTTCTCGTGGTCTCTCACCACCCCAACTCTACGACCACCCCCTTTGGTGGCATGGGCCACTCTGGCTTCGCTCCTCATCCCAGACCTGGCCTTCACCGCAATTTACTCCTGTGCTGGACGCACATCTTCTAGAAGTGAAACCTTCACCCTTCAACGTGCTGATCTCAACTCCGTCTCAAGAATGGGAGCTACTCTTCAAGTTCTCATTGTGGACAACACTCACGCACGTTACCATCTACGTACTGCGATTCGTCAACAATTATAGGGGTAAACCCCGATTAGCCGGACCTCTTACCCCTGAAGAAATTAGTGAATCTACCCTGACAATTTGTAAACAAATTCAAATTTGTCATTTTGCTGAAGATATCTCAGCTCTCCAAAAGGATAAAAGTTGTAGTCCACGACTTCAGCATCTTTCACCATTTTTAGATGAACATGGTGTAATCCGAGTTGGAGGACGGCTACGACACTCTAACCTTCCTCATGATTCTAAACACGCCATTGTTTTGCCCAAGTCTCATCATGTCGTAAATCTGATTATTGATCATTACCATCATGACACTTTACACTCTGGTCCTCAACTCCTGCAAGCGACGGTTTGCAAGAAATTTTGGATTATGTCCGCTCGCAACATCATCCACTCAAGAATTCACAAGTGTATTCGATGCTTCAAATGTAAGTAAAGACTCATTCCACCTATGATGGGAGATCTACCCGAGACACGTGTCACCCCAGCTCGATCGTTTCTAAAAACTGGAATGGACTATGGAGGTCCTTTCTTGGTGAAGATACACTCTCTCAGACGCCTCCAGTCAGTTAAGGTATATTTGTGTTTGTTTATTTGTTTTTCTACCAAAGCCGTGCATATCGAAGCTGTCACTGACTTATCATCAGATGCTTTTATCGCCGCCCTCACTAGATTTGTGTCACGGAGAGGATTGTGCACCGATATTTATTCTGACTGCGGCACAAACTTTGTTGGAGCATCTTCTCAACTGACTCGAATAGTTCGTGGTTTTCTCAACCAAACAAAGACTCAGCAAAATTTGAATCACTTTGCGGCTAAACATTCAATCCGATTCCATTTTCAACCACCTGCAGCTCCTCATCAAGGTGGATTATGGGAACGAGCAATAAAAAGCGCCAAACATCATTTAACCCGAGTGATTGGAACGCAGATCTTGACACTCGAAGAGTTCATCACACTCGCAACAAAAGTGGAAGCAATGCTCAATTCTCGGCCTCTCATTCCTATCTCAGCGTATCCCTCTGAAATCGATGTTTTGACTCCAGGGTATTTTTTAATTGGAGCCCCTCTCAACTCAGTTCCCGAAGTTGACCTCGCAGAAGGTACAACGAACCACCTCAAAAGATGTCAACTAATACAGGCATTTTCTCAGCGTATCTGGAACAGGTGGCAGATGGAATATCTGCATACTCTTCAGCAACGTTCGAAGTGGACAGTGAAGACTAATAACCTGAAATTGGTGACCTAGTGCTAGTTCATGGGCAAAAGACCTCTACCCTCTCATGGTGCATTGGAAGAATAACCGCACCATTTCCAGGGCCTGATGGCGTAGTAAGAGTTGTGACCCTTCAAACTTCTTCTGGTTCTCTCTCTCGACCTGCAGTTAAGGTCTTCCCATTACCCCTCAACTAATGCATTGTCTTGTCTAGTTTTTCTACTCTTGTATACTAACTCTCTCTCTCAATCTCTATCTATTGATTGAACCGACTATCGGTTCAAGGGGGCCGGTATGTTGCATATCTCATGATTCGCTAGTTTGTTGCACATTTCATTACTCGCTAGTTACAGTTGGTTATTTCCACCCCTATTCTCCCTCACTCAACTTTGCGGGCTGGCAGATTTCTCGGAACTCGTCACCCCTCTATCCTCTTCCCACTCCCAAGTAAACCCTCTCACACCTGTCGCGTACTCCGCCTCAAACTGTGTGCGTTGAAAACCAATCTCTATCACAACTCGGTGAACCTCTCTTGCTCGGTTTTGTTTGAATATGAACTCGTAAAAATGTGACGCCCACAACCAGGACGGAAGCGTGTGTAAATAACAACCATGGAATCACAAGAGAAAACATAGTTTTATTTAAATTTGGTTAATTACAAAGGTAGTGTAGATACATAGTATAGTTCAAAAGAAAGGCATAGAGAGCCTACGATTAGTCTGGCAAAACTTTGACTTTAGCCATCACAAATATACATAATGTTTACTGCCCTCACAGGGGAAATTATTGGAGTGCAAATTCTGACATCTAAATTTAAACTGGCCGCCGAAAGGCGCATATAACTCCAAAAACCAAGATGGCTGACATTTAGTTATGAATACCAATGACGTTAAACAAAATATATAAAATATAGAACCCATAAAAATTAACTTTTGATACGTAAAAATATATATAATATAGTGGTTAAATATCTTACAAATAGACCCCAACAATAGCCGTTAAATCCTAATCCTGAGTAACAACTCATAATCTAATAATACAATATAGAATAAAATTCATAGAATGAGTTTCGTAAACCACCGTTACACCCATACATCTTAGCGTGAACCTCATCAGAAACAAATGAATATATAATAAACTTCGTGGCTACAGCGAACATTGTATATTCTCAAATACCCTCTGAAACCCAAGAAAATCCCAACGCAACCGCTTAGTTACTCTAAGTTACTCTAAGTTAAGATAAGGGCGCGCCACCAGTACAAAGAAGTACTGAAGTCAATCAAGACTTCCCCTTGAAAACTAACATAATAAACTCGCAGTTCACCGGTGTTAGACCCCATTTATATATCATAATAACATTAAAAAGCCCAAACAGTAATTTTGAATACGTTCTCCTCCCCCCCCCCCCCCTATTTAAACCAGAACTGAATTTTGAAGAATATTCCCAAACATTAGTTTTATACCGGCGCCCTCACCTGTGTAAGCCAGTGGTACAATAAGTGCTGCTCTAAACAACACCAGCTATTTTATAGTACAAATAGTCCACACATGTTCTCAGAAGAGGGGGGGGGGGAAGGAGGGTGGATACAACGAGCAAAGGAAGGGAGAAGACTAGCGCTCTGGAAGCGTAGCGGACAGTCCATTAATTACTCGAAGAAGGGAGAACACTTGAGAAGCGGAGACGGAAATTGGCTTAGTCAAGTTGAATTATAGTTTGTTGTGAGCCGGGGCCAGGATGACGAGCGAGGCATCGACCAGCGTCTCGTTTCAGTCTTATTCATTGAAGCCACGGGAGAGGTTGTTTTGGTGCGTGAGTTAGTGTTCCATCAGACGGAGAGAAGCCACGCCAGCCTTGGTGAGTGTTGGAACTCCATATTACAGGGTGATAGGCGATAGATGTTTGTTGTTGTTTGAAACATCGTTACAAAAACACAATGTGGAACGTGATTTTTATGCGCGATTCTTCATAGATAATAAGTTAATAATGTTCTCTGTGTGTGTGTTTTTATTTAATATAATATGTACTCATTAAACACGAGTGTTTAGGGGAGCTCCTTTCGCAAACTAATATAATTAAGAAGACCATCCTCAAATCAAGATGATCAAGAAGACCAGCGCTCCCAGGTATTCTCGGATTTCCAGTCAACGACACCCCTCAAAGGTAGGCTCTACCCAATACACCTTTCTTCTAAATCAACATTCAACTCCCGTCTCTGTTTTAGTATACCTAAAACTGGTCCTCCGAAATCAATTACTTTTTTGTTAGTCTTAACTACATTATAGAGACAGATCGCTCACACAGTTATGAGAAGTGTCCTTATCTCGTAAAGCGAATGACTTCCCTTTGGATTCTTCAGCAATGTTATGTAGATGGTATACTAAGTTTACTTTTTCCCCGGTATTCTTAACAATGTGTTGACGCTGGGGACGCGGCAGTTGGCCTAAAAGGCATTTGGCCTAAAGGCATTTGGCCTAAAAATGAAACCAAAAGTCATTTGGCCTAAAAGGCATTTGGCCTAAAAGGCGTTTGGCCTAAAGGCGTTTGGCCTAAAGGCATTTGGCCTAAAAGGCGTTTGGCCTAAAGGCATTTGGCCTAAAGGCATTTGGCCTAAAGGCATTTGGCCTAAAGGCAGTTGGCCTAAAAGGCATTTGGCCTAAAAGGCAGTTGGCCTAAAGTCATTTGGCCTAAAATGTAAATTTAAAACCTTCGGTTATCTTCGGAAAGTAAAAGGTACTGTTAGTTGTTTCATCTGAATATAGATAGCACAACTGATGCAAGGTAGTTACAATATTTCTAAAAACATTGACAATATCCTACATACAACTAGATCAGTAGTTCCCAAAACACTATATCACCTTTTTTATATATAGATTTCCGATATTATTTCCTTGTTAATATATCTCACGGTCATAAAGTTAACGAATAACAATAAGAAAATCCTATTCTCAGCATCGTTTGCGCTCGGTAAAATTATATGCGTACATTCAAATTATGGGGACTGTTGACAACTTATTCCGAAAGGCAAAATGAAAGTGGAAACCAATATTCAACCCACCCACTTTAAATTTGTCTGAAGTGACGCCCGATTTTCGTTTAGCGCTACTGAGATATATATGAACATATTTTTTTTTATCTATTGTATTAATAATTAATATATAAATAATAGTGACGCATTAAATAAATTTTGCCAGTAAATATTACAATGGTCATATATATATATATATATATAACTTAAATTATGGTTTATATATATATATATATATATATATATATATATATATATATATATATATATATATATATATATATATAACTAGATCCTTAACTCTATTATTATTGTTAGAATTATTATAACTATTATTATATAAAATTAGTACAGTTATTTTTTTCAAACAGTGTAACTATTTTTATTAAGGTGATATTATTAACAACATGGGCTATGTTAACACAATAGGTCCTTTGTTTAAAAACTATATACTAATTTCCCTCCTAGTAATTTGCAAAGCATTCTCAGGAATTATTTCAACTTGTGAAAAAAATACAAAAGATTTTATGGAATTGTCATTGGTCTTTTTTTAAGTCTTCATAAAACGTAAAAATACAAAATGTGGTAGCCTTTACAGGATGATAACTTCCTAGGGTAAGAAAAACGTACGATGTAAGCAAGTGGACCTCCGAAATGCCAATGTCTGCAGCAGAGGCCAGAGGGATAAATCTGACGAGCTTTGGTTGGTAAAAATATCTCACCGCTAGGATCGCTTGTCTTCTCCCATTCCAAAAAGTGACAATCTTATAGCCTAGAGGCAAACAGACGTGACTCAAGTTGGCCCTGCACTATGCCGAAAAAAAATCTTTTTTTGTCTAATCGTTTGTGCTCTATTTATGCTCATATGTGCCCGAACATGAACATTTGTGCTGTTAAACTGGCCATTTTAGAAAATATTTAATGTGGTGGGCCAACTTGAGCTCAACTAGCCCGCCACATATTGAAAAACACAACATAACAAAATTTATTTAAGCCAATCCATTGTGTTCCATTTGTGCTCATATGTGCCCGAAAATGAACATTTGTGTTTAAAATTAGAAAATCTAGAGGGCATTTAATGTGGCGGGCTAACTTGAACCTTCCCTATATCATAAACTGTAGAAAAATATAGTTCAAGCTGGCCAGCCACATTTTTAAATATCAATGTAACAAAATTCTGTATTCACGATTTGTTTGTTCTTAGTTTGTGCTCATATGTGCCCGAAAATTAACGTTAGGGCTGTGAATCCAGGCCTTTTAGATAACATTTAATGAAGGCGATCCAACTAGAGCTCAAGCTAGCCCACCACATTAACTGTTTTCTAGATTTTCAAATTATAGAACGCAAATACTCATTTTTGGGCACATATGAGCACAAACGAAAAACAAACGAATGGTGAAAACAGAATTTTGTTACATTGATATTTAAAAATGTGGCGGGCCAGCTTGAATTCAATTTTTTCTACAGGTTATGGTATAAGGAAGACTCAAGTTAGCCCGCCACATTAATTGTTCTTTAGATTTTCTAATTTTAAAGCACAAATGTTCATTTTCGGGCACATATGAGCACAAATGGAGCACAATGGATTGACTTAAATAAATTTTGTTATGTTGTTTTTTTCAATATGTGGTGGGCTAGCTTGAGCTCAAGTTGGCCCACCACATTAAATATTTTCTTAATTGGCCAGTTTCACAGCAAAAATGTTCATGTTCGGGCACATATGAGCACAAATAGAGCACAAATGATTAGACAAAAAAGTTTTTTTTCAGCAATGTGGCGGGCCAACTTGAGTTACGTGGCAAACAGGCTAAATCTTCTCTTCTCTCTCTTCTCCGTCGCACTCTACAAGAGACTTTGAAGGGTGGGTTTAGGCAGCAGTCCTTTCCTCCCTCCATTCCTAATAATAGCAAACGACCTTGAAATAAACCATAAAAAAATGCATTGTTCCCCGGCAACTTTCTTTTGGTTCTTTTTCAAACCCACTAACATAATTTGTTTTGAGTTTCACGAGTTGTTGGCGGGTACCTCTCTCTTGCTTCATCCTTTGCTTTATATAGATTAAATAATGTTTTGATTTGTATATTTTTGTGTAAAGTTTAGTGATATCTAATTTTTTTAAATATGTATTTCATCTTCATTTTTGAAAGAAAGATTTTTACTATAAAATAATGAATCGAAGACAAAATGTGCATACCGCGCCTGCTCAATTACACGGTGTACTTAAGGTAATTTTTCCTGAATGGTTTCCCATTTTTCCACGCAAACGAGGGTACTTCTCATAATTTTATCTTCCTCATACCTACCTTCTAATTGCTATTAAATGTGGAAAGCATTGACTGGCGTGAAGATACAATGAAAAAACAACACTACTAGAGCTTACTCTATTTACTTGAAAAACATATTTTAGACAGTGAAAATACATCATATTCAAATATAACAAATGCACATTTTTGTATAATTATAATTACATTTAAACTTTATTTAACATTTTTAAGATAAATACTATACTTACTATATTGACTTAATAATATAAAATGAGAGACTCTTTAACACACTGGCTCAAAAAGTATTCATTAATAACATTATATATATAATCTAAACCTTTTTAAAAGGGTTTTGAACTAAAAGTTTAGTACCCTTTAATTAAATAAAAGCTAATGGATATACTTTTGATTTTTTCACTTGACGAGAAAAAGGGGCATTATAAGTTCATAAAAACCATTTTAATAACTATCATATTTTATAAATTAATTATATCTATGATAAAATGATCTCTCACTAAGCGTTTACTTAGAACCAGTGGCGCACTCAATGGGTGGAGTAAAAGGGGCACCTTCCCCCATAACCCCTAATAATTTCAATACAAACATAAATTATTTACTTTATAACTAAAACATTAGACACAGAAGATGAGTCGTATACATAGGCTCCTTTTTAAGACTTGGTTTAAGACTTTATATTCAAAACACACACATATTAAAAGTGCCACTTATATTCTCATTTGAAAAGAGCACAACCATAGTAGCTTCCATACATTGTATACAAGAAAATGTATATAACTAGTAGCCACCATTCTGGTAATTAAGTTCGTTTTAGTTTTTAAGTCTCTTAACAAAAGATATGGGTTATTACACCGAGGACCTCGCTTATAGAGACTTCACTCGCACCCCACCCAATTTCGGTTAAAATTAATACTAAAGTACTTCGAACTGACAAAGCTTCCAGAGCGTGTTATTCAACGCATTAACATATATTGACTTAGACCAGGGGTTCTCACATTTTAAACCGAAGGAGCCTTTGTACCAGAAAAAATGAATGGCCGAACTCTCATAAAAATATTTACACTAGTATTATGATCATTCAATAAATACATTTAAATCTCACAAGTATTTTATAATTTAATACATGAATGAATATAAAAGAAGAACTACACTACACCCCGACCTCCACGTCACTCAAAAACAAGTTATATTTTGAGTGCGATGACTTATGAGACCAGGTAGCTTACAGCGTTAATACCAACGTACCAGTTTTTTATTTGTGTACAGAGGTGTAATTATTTTATCACGTAATATAGAATTATTTTGCTAACAACACATAAACCGTACTAAATGTTGATTTCAATACACAGTCCGACACTTTATCTCAGTTGGTAGCGTGTTTGTATACTGAGCTAAATGTCCCGGGTTCGATTCCCGGAATGTCCGAAAAACGTATCATTGGTTGACTGTGCTTTTCCCCTTTCACAATGATGAATTAACTGTCAGGGGGCTGGATGTTGTATTTGTTCTAGATTTAAGTTAGTTTGTCATACTCTGGGAAATAATCTACATTCTACGGTGTGTCTGTCACTAGTTTTATATCGAGTGTCACTCATTGAGCGTGAACTGGGAAAGAGGGAAGGGTTGATAGGGTGGGGTATTACCAAATTTTTCTCCCCCCATCGAAATGTTCCTTCCTCCAGTTTGTTAAACTTCCCTCTGATATACTTGAATTTGAAGCTGAAAGATGGTTTGCATCAAACTTCAAAAAGATTCTAAAACAATCTATTATTATTTCTAAATGCTTAAGGGAGACCCCAAATAGCTTTTAGTGGCATTCCATTTTCAAATATTTTCCACTGGCTTGGAGTCAATCACCTAAAAACTCCTTAAAATAGTGTTTTTACAAACTACCTCGCCCAACACTAATAAAGCTTCGCCGATACTCTTGATAGTCATCACAATAGGTTTTTTTCCATTGTGACTTACTACCCGTTTGAGTTGTACACATACATCAATTTACCCTAATGAACCAGGAATGAGGAATGTTACATTTTAGATTGAATGTACCTACATTTGCGTATATTGAGAGTGGGGTACCATTTTAGGGAAAAATACCCTTGTTACACCCGGCTGGGATTTGAACTTCAATCTTAGAGGACAACTTTATTTCCAACTGAGGGGGGGCGGGTGGGGGATATAGGTGGAGGACAAACATATTATCTCCAACTTTGAGGGGGGCATATATTATTACCAACTTATATAACATAAATGTAGCTGAATCTAATATTACCCTTTAAATATATAGTTTGACACACTCATTTGAACATTAATATAAATTCAAGACTTTCACTATACTACAAATAGGTTTATGAATAGGCCTACTTACAAGAGGGTTATTAAATTTATATTGAAAAGTTAACACATAATTTAAGGTAACACTTACGTCACCAAATACCTTAATTCTTTCATTAAATTGCGTACTATATACATTTGTTCATGTACTACAATAAACTATGTTCTTGTACAAAACATATGTGTGTCAAACAGCCACGTGATTTATTAAATTTAGAAATAATGTTTCTAAAGTATGTTTTAAGATGGCACGGATATCATAAAACTATATCCACCTTGGATGGGGAGATTTCTCTTCCAGACTACTGTCCACATTAATAAAGCAAGATCGATTTGGATAATAAGGTTATAAAATGCATATGTGAAATCTTGCAGTTAAGTAAACTATTTAAACAAATAATTAAATTCACTATAGAAGGGGACTTTTCCATAAAGTAAAACTATTGGGGTGACATGTTTACCCGCCATGAAATCACTTACTATTTGTTTCGTAAATCTAATACAATGCCTAGATTCACGGGTGATATATTTTCCCCTTGGAAAACATTTTCGGAGACATCACAAATAAGGGCGGTTTTAATTTGCTTTTTTAAGGAAATTACAGCAGTTAGGGCTGAAGGTCTTGTTCATATTCATTAGGTGAAAAAATGTTCTGAGCAAATAAAATATGAATCATGATTTTCCATCTCGTTCAGAAGGGAATACATCTTCATCTGACATCAGAATCTTTAGGGAAGTCATGGTGTATAACACCATATCTCTTAGATTACTTTTATTGCATACGGCAACGATACAACGCTTACCCGGCATTTTCTTAGTATCGGTATGACACTTTTCGTAACCCTTCACGCATAAATAATAAGAAAGCTTACAATAAACATACAAACATTTACTATTCACATTGACTTTGGAAGCATACTTGACATAAATAAGAAGTTAGTAACGAGCGCACCCGCCTCGGTGGCGTAGATAGCTAACGCGCTAGTCGTGTTGAGCTCAACTGCTGAGGATGGGGAGATCGAGGTTTGAATCTCGGTCGGGTAAACTGGGGGTGGTTTTTCCTCAATGGTTTTCCACTCTCCCTCCACGCAAATGCGGGTTCACTTCCACTAATTCAACCTTCCCAATTCCTAATCCATTAGCGTAATTAGTACTTAGGCGTATAACCCGAATGGTTAGTAAGACGTGGTGCTGAATAATAATTTAAAAAAAGTGCTGCACTACACAGTCACATGATCCGAACAGAAGCAAGCTTGGCTAGTTCACGAGCAGACGTTACAGCAGTGCTGCGTGTTAGGGTAGAGCTGAGTGCTGGCTGGTAAAGTGAACGAGCCTTCCCTACAACTCTAGTAGCCTTAGTATAAGGAAGGACCCATCAATATGACCAAATAAACCTTAAAATTTGAAATTTCTCAGTGAGTTGAGTAATTGCAGGAGGAAGGGGAGCTTGGAGGTCAACATTTTCAAAAACTAATATATTTAATTACTTCTCTGTATTGTAAAGAATTTAAATGTATTAATTAGGTACGGGAAACAATACAAATAGACATTTTACATAATAATAATAATAAAATAATAATAATTTAATTTAATTTATTATTATTATTTTAATTATTGCATTCTGAGAAATAGTGGTGATGGAGTATAATAGAGAAAAAAACTTTTTGAGATTAGGAAAAAAATAAAATTTTGACAGATAAATAAAGATAAATCAAATCCCAGATAGCCAAAATAACGTTAGACTCTAAATTTCTCAAAGTGGGTTGGGAATAAGGAATCCAAAATCTACAAAATTAATAGAAACTACTACATCTCAGTGCAGTGTCGTTAAATATTGAATTTTGGCATGCCCGTAAATGCACCACTCCAAATAACTAATAAGTCTGAGCATTTTAAAATGTAACTCCATGAAATCAAGGGAGGGGCGGGGGGAGTTATAAAAAACCTTTTATCTATAGTTTAAAATCGAAATTTGGCTGGCAGGTAGAAGAACAACTATAGATAAAGAAAGTATTCTTAAAACTATGTGTTTAAATGGGAGTTAGAGAAATTATGATTGGGGAGGAGAAGGGAAAATTTTCAAAAACCAATAGAAACAATTACTAACAGAACAATTTATTTGATAAGCTGAGGTGCTTAGTACTAGAGTGATTCTTTCAAATTAATTCATGTTTAGTTAGTAAATTTAAACTATTTCTTTGGTGTTCATTTCAACAATGTCTCTGCGTAAGCGAGCAAATATTGATGCAAAGACTGCATATATATATATATATATATATATATATATATATATTATATATATATTATATATATATAAATAGATTATATCTTATATATATTAATATTTTATAAAATAAGTTTTACCTTCTTATAGTGTATGTTAATTTTGGCTATCATTAATACAAGTTTTCGCCTCAACGTGTCTGAATGTATTTGGTAGTTAACAGGGTTTCTCAACTTAGCGCGAAGGATTCGATGAGGTGTGAACCAATTTCTCACTTCTTTCGACTTGCCTAAATTATGATTGACTAAAAAATTAATATTCTGTTTGGCCTATGAAGCAATAAAATTAATTAATATCTTACAAAACCTTACTATTTTTATAAACTTCTACAAAGCTCTTATCAGAAAATAATTAAATCAATTAAATAATAAATGTCTCATTTTTGTATTTTAACGTAAAAAAGTTATTTTATTCTAAGAATAAGAGTCTTAACAATTAATTTTATGTTCATATAAGGCTCAAGAGTATAGAGTTTGAGAAAACCTGGTTTAGATGATTTGCTAAAAATAAGATAATTTACCCAACTTAAATGTGAGCGAAGCCGTGGGCAAACTCGAGTAAGTTAATATGATTATTAAAAAATGAATGATTGATTAATTCATTTAGCAAAATTAATAAACAAATATACTTAGAAAGACTGATAAAATATACTTTGGCACTTAAAAAAAAAATATTAAAAATTCAAAATAAAAAAAATATTAAAATTGTGTGACCACATGTATGTGCTAATTAATAAAAAACGGTACGGGTACAAAACTTTTTATTTCTGGTACAAAACGGTACAAAAATTATTATTATTAGCACCACGTCTTACTACCCGTTCGGGTTATACGCACTTACGCTAATGTGTAATGGTAGGGTGATTGTGAGATGAAATGAAGGACCTACAGTTTAACGTGGAATCCGAACCACGGTGGTGGCCTGGCACTCCCCACATTAACAAGATGGCTTGTCAAAAATTAGAACAAAACCTTGGCAATGTAAAAAGTTCAACATACAAAAGTGGTACTACAGGTTAATGGACGTGCTGCTATACCTTGGGAAGTAGTAATTTAGAAAAGACTTATATATTTTGAAACGGTAGTATATACTATTTAACTAAACACTACACACCTCGCCATCTATTAGCATCACTACAAATCTTAACGAATGTTTCCGAAGACAGCAAAACATATTTTAATAAATGGTCTAAAAATTAACTTTACAAAAAGTCGTTTGGCCTAAAAGGCATTTGGCCTAAAAGGCGTTTGGCCTAAAGTCATTTGGCCTAAAGGCTTTGCTAAGCGTTACTACACTTTAGGCCAAATGCCTTTTAGGCCAAATGACGGGTACCCCGATGAATCAGATGAGACTGGTGGCTGTCTGTCCATGACAATATCTGCCATCACATGATGAAGGCACCAGTTATTGATTCATCGATGATGGGGGGTTGGGGTTCAGATTCTGGTCAGGTGATTCGTGGTGTGTATTCACTAAACGGTTCCCACACTCCCTCAATGAAAATGCAGATACATTCCTTCTAAATTCTATCTACCTCATGCCTCCCATTTTTTGTGAACATATGCAGAATGCTCGGGCAATGTTTGCGAGTTTTCCGTGACATTAAGGCATAAGTACAAGAAAAATATTAATGTATTTGTACCTGTCGTTGGTCCAATAATTCCGTTGTCGAATTGGGATCGTTCATGATGTGGCTTAGCCATTTAAGACAAGGTCCCACTCACTGGAGTGGTGAGGGGGAGGTGAGGTTCACATCTTGGGACAATATGGATTTTCACTTTAGTTTCTATAGAGATGAACATTTGGGCTTCGTATGGTTTAATTTGTTTTAATTTATTTCGTTGTGTTTGCACCATTATTAAGTTGTTAACTACCATGGTGCTAAATATATATATTTTTTTACTATTGTATGCTTTTAAATATCCCGCCCAAGAAACATAAAGTTTGTTTCGGCTGATACACCTAGCGATCAAAGCTGAAACTTCCAGGTTAAATCTATTCGCATTTCCGCGCTATGAAAAGAAAAGTAAAAGCTAAACTTGATATTTTTAAACTGTCAACGTTTAGTTAATTATTATTTGCATGTGTCAAATCCAATTGAATGATTTTGTTCTTGTAGATAGTAAGTATTGCACACTTTTAACCCTATATGGACGGTTATTTTATGTATTTCAGAGATGTTTTCTATAACAGTGTACTTTTGAGGTTAAGAACCTGAGTTTTCCTCAGGCTTTGTTTTCTCTGATTCCGAAGAAAATATTAAATAATCTTACATTTGTGTTTACAATCAATTATTTAAGAGGGCGTTGACATATCTTGGTAATATTAGAGCTGCTTACCATATTTTCATCGTTCAGATAATGAAATTCTATTTTTGATTGTTTCAGCAACTTTTTGTGAGAAGAATTGGTAAAGTTTTGTTTACGAAGTCATTTGACAAGAATTAAGAAAATGTGGCCAGCAATAAACCTTGTATTTACTTTACACAGGAGTATTTGTTCCTAAGGACCAAGCACACTTCTTCAGAATGGATAAATACTTTTAAGCAGACCTATAGGTAGGTCTACATTTTGAGATAAAATTTAATTCTTATAAGCTCATTCAAATAAAGAAACTGTCACACAAGTCTGAGAAAGTAATTTTCTTGAGTTTTTTCATAGAAGAATCTACGCCTACAAGTTATTTCAAATATTATTATTTAAATTTGAGGCAAAGAAGAAATATATCAATTAAAAAAATTAAATTAACACCTATAAAACATAGGTTTACCTATACCCCATGGGGGGTTCAGTGTTTAAAGTGGTAAACATAATTAGAAGGGCAAATTTACTGTTTCGCTAAAAATTATTTTATATGTTTGGATGCGATTAGGAAGGCCACATTTTACTTATTCATACCTTCAACTTGGTTGCAGAAGAATAGTAAATAATTTTTTAAATTTCTATTAAGAAAAGCCCTGAATAATATTTATAGTAGCCAATGTTTACTCGACCCAAAGTAATAATACATTTAGCTCCCATACTTTAATGCCGATTTAAAAATAAAAGTTTATAGTGTAATTTGGATAGAGTGATATTTAGTCAGTATGTGTAAACTATTATACCTCAGTTAAGATTGTAACAGCTCGGGTGGCCACATGGTCTAAATGTCACTCTCCTGTTAAACTAGACTGACGATGACAGGGCAATTGGTGTTTGAATCCCGTTTGGATGTACTAAGGGCAGGGTTGAAAAAAACTTGGGTTATCTTGGGTTTTTTGTGGTTTATTTAAAGGTATTACCCTATGTATGTTATCTGATTTAACCACTAATTCAAATATATTCATTATTCGGGATCCAGTGACACATTTTATTTTTAACATATTAAGGAAAGGTGTATAAAATACATAATAAAGGAAAATAATAATGCAGCAATATAATTCTTGGCAACAATGCTGTACAAGATAGCAGTTTAAAAATGTTTGTGTAAAAGGAATAGAAAGAGGAGGGAGGAGAACCATTCATTAAATTACTGGTAAGCCAGCTGCAGAATTGATTTACTGCTCTCTTTGCTTGAATGGGTGACCTGGTGGTCTAGGGGTAAGATGTCGAACTTCTATGCTGGGGTCCGGGGTTCAATCCTCGGTCTTGGCACAGATATATCTGATTTCCAAACCCTTCCTTCACCTCTGACAAGATATCTTGTGAATGTGGGGATGCCAGGCCTCCGCCGTGGTTCGGATTCCACGTTAAACTGTAGGTCCTTCATTTCATCTCACAATCACCCTACCATTACACATTAGCATGAGTGCGTACAACCCGAATGGGTAGTAAGACGCGGTGCTAATAATAATGTTAATAATAATTTGCTTGAATGTATTAGTATGTAAAGCAGTGAAGCTTGAAGACAATGCTTTGTAAGCAAAAAATAAGGTTTTTTTAATTTTTAGTAGTTTTTTTTTAATAAAGCCCAGGGTTTTTTTTTGTGCTCAGTAAAATATAACAACCCTGACTGAGGATGGCTTTTCCAAAATGGTTTTCCACTCTGTGCAAATGCGGGTACACTACCTCTTTATTAAACCTTCCTCTTCTCCTAACTCACTAGCGTAGTTAGTAAGTAGGTATGCAAGTGTATAACCTGAATAGGTGCTAAAAAATATTGTTACATGTGCTTCAAACATTTTATCACCTCTGAGACACTTTAAGCCATTATGGATTTAAAGTTTTAGTCCTCACATAACTTAGGTCTAAATCAGAATTTGATTTTTATGTCCATCATAACTTAAGTGTATGGTAGTATGAGTGATTCAGAGTTTACTAAAAGTGTTTTAATAGTTACTAATAGGCCTAATCTTTGTGTTAAGTGTTTAAAGACAATGATAAAAAGATGAACTGATTATTAATTTCATCTGCAAATGCATTAAAAATTACCTGGAACATTATTTAATTGCTTATTTATCTGGGTGAAAGCCAAATTAATTATTGATCAGTTTTGAGGATATAAGTAGTCCTAGATGTTTTGCAGCTATCAAACCATGAATGTGGTTACTAGTGTTAGATCAGCCTGATCTCTACCTGTACTGTTTTCAAATATATATCAAGGTTGATGATAAGAATACTAATTTATTCAAAAAGTACTTATTCAAAAATTATATTTTTTTTAAATTTAAATACTTTTTTCTCTTTTTTGAAAACTATTAGACATTATGTTATGGAATTGATATTATATATCAAATCTCTGAATAAAGTTACATGCTTTAGTATACAATGAAGAAAGTAATCAATAATTATCATATTCCTGCTGTTGAATCACTGTTTGCCTTATTTGAGAACCACATAGCCACAGTGTCACTAAGAAACTTGGGGAGCTAATATCCCATCTACAGAGTCCGTGAGCTCCGCACCATTATAGTCCTTAAGTCTTTAGAAATGGAAATATCGTCTACACAGTTCATATCCATAATCACGTGATCGTGCCAACTATTAAGAAAGTTGGAAACAATGTCCAATTAAACTCTTTGAAAGAAACTTTTCTAGAGCCAGAAAAACAGACAATATCACATCTGAACAATTGTTAACACAACCTATTTTAATTAAACATCCAGGATAGGCTATATTTGAAAGGTAGGTTAAGTGTAATCACAAATAAAAGTATAATTGCTATGATCATGCCATTGGTGCTTTCATTTCGATGCACCACTTACTTTGCTATGATTGGTAGTTCTTAGCAGTCCGTATCTACTAGTCCTTATAAAGTTAAAGTTGAGTCAACTTTCATGGAGTGATAAGGCCTAAGGAATTAAGGATAAGGACTCTGTAGACAATACAATCTGTTAGTATGGAGTCTATCTCTTGCAGAGTATCTTGCACCTTAAGGGTACAGAGTGTGTAGATGGAGCTTAAGGAGGCAAGAAAGACACTCTCTGAGTGATAACCTCATCAGTTTTGGAATGACTCACTAGGTAGCCTTGTAGTATATAAAATATATTTATCAACACCATTTTAACTTTCTCTCAACCCTTTGCAGAGAGAAGTATTAGGACTGTTAAAAAACTCAAGCTCAAGAGTTTGATAAATGTCAATATTTCATGACCTCTTGAAGCCTAAAAAGTGGTTTTAACGATGTTGTTTATGTCTTTATATCTTGGTCTGGAGCCAAAACCATTTTACTGACCAAGATGAAACTTTGTATCTAGGGTTTTCTTAGAGTTCCTCAGGGGGGGGGGGGGGGGGGGCCTTGGAATTAGTTTTCAAACCCTAAAATTAAGGGTTTTGTACTAAAGGGCGAAGAAAAAAATCGAACGATCTCCAGATCCGATCTAACCATTTTTATTAAATTTTGTATGCGGGTATTGTTTGACATTACAGTCAACTCTCGATTCTACGACCCCGGGAATAGCGTCCCTCTCGAAGTAACGACCCTTTTTTGGGGAACCGTGACAAATGTGGGAAAAGGTTGAAACGTTTAAGGAAATCGGCTGTAAAATGTGTTTGTTACATTTATTTATGTTACAATTATCTTTGTGAGCGTTGTATTACTAGTAACTGGGGTGGGTCAGGTATAAAAATAGACACCACCTCATCAATGCCAGCCAATAGCACTTGACTCTGTCCACCCCCTCCCACAAGCAAGACAATGTTTCCCGCGCGCGACTGCCGCTACATCACGCGCCAGGCTTGCTTTTGCCATTGTTATTTCGATTTTCGATTTGGTTACTATTTTTGTTTGATTTTGTGAACAATTTTTGACGACCCATGCTATTGTTATTTTGATTTGGTTACTTTCTGGTTGAATTTTGTGAATGATTTTTGATGATCCACACTATTTGTTGTCTAAAAAAAATCAATTTTTTCGTATGAAGGTCAGGGGTGGAACAAAATCTGTTAAAATTCCAATAACGACCCCTTCGAAATAACGACCCTTTTCCAGGGAACCATGAAAGGTCATAGAATCGAGAGTTGACTGTACAAACAAAATGGCAACTCTCATTTTCCCATTAAAATGACTTCAAGGGTTGACTGTACTTTACATAACTAGTCATAAATTTCCAATTTTGATCAAATCTCCCCAACTATTTGAGATATGAAATAACTAACTTATTGGAAAGCTAGTGCTATACAGTCAAATTTGGTTATAGCTTCATTGAAGGGGCCAAACAAATGTTGACGTTATAAAAGAGGTATCAACACTTTTAAAATGGTGACTACAGTAGAATCCACTAATCAAAACTCATGACATATATCGGCCTTTTTCTGTCCACTTTCACATGCTTTAATGACATGTACTTTCTCTTGAATAGACAGATTTTTTCTTTTTGTACTACAACTTGCAATAATTATGTATAGAAATGTGGGCCTACGTATAATAACTACCAAATGCATACACAAGGACTACCACTACTAATTATGAACTTATAAAAAAAAACCTTGGCTTTTAGCTTAGACGCACATACAAGGCAGTTCTAGCCAGCTCAGGAACAATGAAAGAGGGTTAGTCTTTTCTTCATTTTGACCTTGAAGCGCTCACGATTCCCACAATCCTCGCCCAGACTTTGTTTTGTCATTCAGTCCTGCACTTTATGACTAGTACACTCCCAGCTTCCTATAAAATACACCCCTGTAGGAATTGGCCATTATATCAGTTTTATTTACATATATGTACATTTAATTACAATTTAAAGTAAAATATCTAAAAAGTTTTTGACACTATAACCACGTGGTACTGACGCTAAAACAGAGGTTTTTATAACATTAATAGATGATAGTTTGACCGAACTGCTGAAAAAATTACGGTACACACGAGTTGATGGAATAGCCAAGGCCATTATAACGAAGTTTAGCTGTATTCTAAATTAAAATCTTTTATTTATAATATATATTTATAAACCCAATAGTTTCTGAGGTAGCAATTATAAGCAAATATATAGCCTACTTTTTATGGAGATCTAAATGCCAATTAAACTTGATTGGTATCAATGCTCTTTGTTGGAAAGAGATGTTCTTCTTTTCTTGTTGTGTATGTAAAAGTTTATATTATTTCATTTACACTCTTTGGTGGAGTGTTTTTACAACCATATACTTCTGATTTCATTTCACGAATCTTACCAGTTTTTACTAAATGTCTCTATATTAAGATAAAAAAGAGAGAAAGTATTTGTGAGACACTGTAATTTACATTTTATATTGTGCTAATAAAAGTGTTCTATATTCAAAAATAAAAACTAAACATTGTACTTACTGTATCCCAAATATAAAGCTTATTGACAAACAAATAATGATAATTCCTATTTTAACCAAAGAGTAGGCTTGATCATGTCATGGAAAACAAATGTATTGTTATGTAAATATTTATAAAAATAAATTATTGTGTGGTGTAGTGGGGCAAGTGGGTACTAGAATTTTAAGGGGTTGACTTTGAGTAAGTGTAGTATAGAACTGAGTAAATTAAAAAGATTAAAATTTGTATGTTTTACCTGGGTTAAGTGCATAGGTATCTAAATTGGTATAAAATTAAATCTTGTAGTATTTGATTATTTTTTTTTTAAGTTTACGCTTGGTACCCATTTACCCCTTGGTCTGGGCAAGTGCTTAACTGGCCTGTAAATCCTATCATTTAGCCAAATAATAATGGGACAAATAGGTATATAGTACTCCCCTTCTGCTTCAAAATTATTTTTGGATGGGTCAAAAATATTGATTCATTCTATAGTTAGGCAGTTTTTTGCAAATGTCAGAAAATGAGAAGAAATCTGTTTTTTTTATAAAAAGTATATAATTAAGTACTTTTTGGCAGTGTTTTACCATGATTTACAATTATTTATTAGTAAATATCACTCTAACATAAAAACACTCTTGAGAATCATTAAAAATATTGTTTTAATCTCAGATTATAAATTATTTGCGATAATATTGAGAAACTAGGAGACATAAATAAACCATAAAGCTCATAAAAATTAAGCATTAAGTTAAAGTAAGTTCATTGTCACTAATGGTTATTAAGTCTACTGTTATTAAACTAGACATAACTGTTATTTACATGTTAGACAATGTTTTTTAGAACACACATGAATCAAATTGGATAGCAAACCTTAAGTCTTCCAAGGTTCAGCTCAGGTAAAATTATCAAAATATCCTTGTCTTCTATTGCAGCCTCATCTTCTCTCGCTGGCCAAAAAAAGGGGTGAACCATAGATTTTTGTTCTTTTTTCTTGATAAATTTTACTCTCAAATACAATCTGTCCAATATAGGCCCAGATAGTATTGCTCCAACATCCAATCTACAACTTATTTTTCTCCACATAAAATTGACAAGGTTTCTTGTTTCTCTTTATCTTTTTCCATCTCCTCCACTATCTCACTGAGGCTTCCCCCATCACTTTCTGATCCAGGTAAACTCATTTTCATACCTTCACTGGAAGAATCCAACATGATCGTTCTTCTGCTTTTTTGCTTCTTTGCATTCAATACAACTTCATTCGATAAGTCTGCCATGTTCATAGTTTCCCCAATCTGTCTTTTATTTTATTAACTATCCTTCTGTAATTTCTTTCGCTTTTTCATTCTTTGGTTTCTTTGAGGGATTCTCTGATTTATTTGAACCTTTTTTTAGTCTGGGGTAAGTGGGTATTAACACCCACTTACCCCGAGGGCATTGCACCCAATTGTCTCACTATGAAAAATCTCTTAGTGGCTGGGTGATATGGGCCTACCTCAAAGACTAAGTCCTTGTATTATTTCATTTAAACTATATTTAAAACTAAAAAAAAAAAGCCTATTTACATATTTTTATCTTGTCTTTAACACAACTTATGATTTTTTACATTTTGCGGTACCTTTGATTTTAAGGTGAAAGCCAAGGTTTTGATTTTATATATATATAGTTACAAAACGGTCCAAAACACTATTAGAGCTTGTAGATAATTAAACTACAATTTTTATGTTTGAATCTAATTCAAATAGCTCATGTGTTTCTAATTATTACAGCCCACAAACCCACTTGACCCACTATTACTTACTACTTAATCTGTGGAGCAGTGGTTTTTAAACTGTGGTTTGCAATGGAGTGTCAGGTGGTTCGCAGACTGTATCTTGTAAATATTATGTGAACATGCTAAAAAGTACAATATTGACAGGCTAAGTTCACTAAGTCACTAATACATTGTACCACTGTTAGCTTTACATGTGAAAGGTGCATAATAAACAAAGTATAGTAAAAATGCTGTCATTTATTGCTTGATAAATATATACAATCCAAGGTAGTACCTTTCAGGGTAAACACAAGGTACGTTATTAACATTTTCACTTTTGACAAGTAGACAATTAGTGTATTAAGGTGAGATATGCATCTGTATTAAACACTTCTTGGTCCACTATTTAGTAAAGTACGGGAAATGCTGCTGTATAGGCTCAAATACACCTGCTTTGTTTCTGAGGTCTAGTTAATTTGAATCGTAAGATTTTATTAAATAAATAGTATGAATAAAGCTTGAAATAAATAATGTTATTATAATACTAGCAAAAGTACCCGGTGCTACCCATGACAAAGTTTCTTTTTGGTTCATACAGAGAGAAAAAAATTCTTCATTTTATGTCTTCCAACCCAGTTTTTAATGTAAAAAGAGATTTAATAAAAAATTTCAGCTTTTTGAGGTATGTTTGTAAACAATGGCTACTAATTTTAAAATCTTAGCGGTAGATATTGCACATTGCTCATTACAAACAAACAAACTCTTCATTTTATTAGGGCCTAATTTAAATATATACTAAAATAATATTTATACGTTTGTAAAATATTTGCTTGTTTACAGTTTTCTTTTTCTGATTGAAGTGTGATAACCTGACGAAATGGCAGAAGCTTCTCTGGTGAGCTGGGAATCCAACTTGCTGGAGAAACTAACTCGAAGTCCGGCCACATTGAAAGGTAGATGTGAAGCATTGTAGGCTAACTTTAGTTAATATAAAATATCTAAAACTGCAGAAAAAAAGATAGTCCACTACAGCCAGAAGTAATTTGTCTCTAGTGATGTGTGTGTTTGACTAATAATCTTAAATCCCTGAGATTAGATTCTTGCCTTGGTTAGGGTTTGAAACAATATGATAGCTCAGAGGAAATGCATACACACGAGTGTATAAAGAGGATGGGAAAACCATAGTTAAGTTAAAACCCAAATTGAAAATCTTATATGCTGTAGATTGGAGGGGAAAATAAAAATTAAGTTGAAAACCAAAGAGGAAATCACATTTGTAAAAACACTCATCAAGCACCTGGTTGGGATTAAAACATTGAGCAATGAGCACCTTGTCAAAGTCAGCTAAGCGTGACTGTAATGTCTAAGACCGCTTGTTTGTTGGCTATGTTTGTGTATGGCTAATTCCACATGAACTCAAATAATTTGAGAATCTCTCTCTGTCCTTACATCTCATATTTTCATTAGATTTTTTACCCTCCTTAGAGCTAAAATATATAATTTAAAAAAATATATATCTTTCTGTGCCCCATTGCACTATTTTGAAAAAAAAGTTTTTTTCTCACTAAGAGAGTTGCTTTGATTTGGGCTGTAATAATTTAAATTATTCCATAACTTCATTATTTGTTAAAAAGATATTTTTGTGTCAAACTAAAGCTTATGTTTAGTACTTTAAAACACAATTCATAATCCTTAGACAAATATGATCAATAAAATCATAAATTTGTTTTTACTTTTTCTCAACTGTTAGGCTAATTATGACTTCCAAACCACAACTATCAAACTCTTCTTAATAATACAATAGAAGAGTAGCATATTATATTCTATTAGAAAATAAATAAATGAAGAGGGTGTTTTTGTGGACTATACATTAAATGTAAGGGCATATGGTATTAGGTGATTTCATGTAAAACTTAAATGTGTGAACGCTTTGCCTTCAGAGCATGTACTATAATTTTAAAGAACTAGGACAATAATAGCCCACACATTCATGTTTGAATAACTTTAAAATAAAATATATTTTGTTGATTGATATAAGAGGGTCTGACCATGGCCATTATATCCTAATAAATAAGAACAAGTTACTCTATACAATACTGGTATAACTTTATCTCTGTAGAGGTACAAGTAACTAAAAAGTTTTTCAGGGTCTTTCTATCGACCTCTCCCTCAGTCTCCAAGAAGCGATTTGTAGTGATCCTTGTTTTTTGGAGACGTTTTGAAAATTATACTCTTTTAAAAGCTATTTAGAATAATGATAACCCTTTACTTTTTAAAAATTTAGATACTCTTTTAAACTAGTTGATGCATACAACCCAAATGGGTAGTAAGACGCGGTGCTAATAATAATGATAGTAATAATAATAATAATAATAATAATAATAATAATAATTTCAATTTCCTTTATAATAATAAGCTATTTGAAGTAACCTCCTATGGGTATTTTTTTTTAGAATCGGATGCCTCTAAAAAATGTAGAAGAATATTTGCAGAGATTTTTTTTTTGTCTTTCAATTAAATACATCTAGAAGCTATTTGGAGGAGTCCATCCCTAGAAAATTTTTGAAAAATCTCAAGAGGGTTGGATCTCCTCATCTCCCACCCCACACCCCTTCTATGCACATGGGTCTGGTTACAATTTGTGTGGACCCTCATTCAATCCCAAAAAGAACCTTAAAATCATTTTTGGTTTTAGAGTTTGTCTTATTGCAGGGAAGCTTAGCACTGTAGTATATTTTACTTTTTGATAATATTTTGATGTCCAATATTTAAAGGCATTGTTTCTTTAAATTAGTTTGTGTTAAATATTTACCTTATATTTAAAAAGTATGCTATGAAGGATAGGAATTTAAAACATAAAGTACCTATATATTAAGTGTAATCATATGTTTTACAGGCAATATCGTCTCTCTCAGTGGCAACGGAAACTCACATAACAGCGAAGAGAGTGGAATCAGAGATGTTTGGAAGCATAATTTAGAGGACGAGTTTAAAACTATCAGAAGAGTGGTGCAAAAGTATCATTTTGTTGCTATGGTAACATTACAGATTATTGTAAAGTTCAATTTACGCTTGAGTACCGAAAAACTGTGTGGTAGAAATTAAGAGCTGGGCCATGTAGGTTACACGTGTTCATCGATTATGAATAAAACATACAAAGTAGAATAATAGAGTTAAGATGAATTAAGTTAAATTGTTAAGTAGATAAAGATGTTTATGGGAAGATGAAAAGTCATGTCGAGTAAATGTATTTAGGACAGCGGCGTAACACGTGCCCTGGGCTCCGGATTTATCAGTAATACTAGGTGCTGTCACACTAATGTTTTTTTTTTACCCTCCGCCACACATTGTCACAATTTTTTGAATCCCCCTCCTAATATTATGCAGGGTTCCTATGCATCCTGGAAAATCTTGGATTTTAAACTATTTCTTCCATGCCTGGAAAGGTTATGAAATCTCTTATTTTTCCAATCTTTTCCTGGAATTTTCTAGGTTGTCCTGGAAATTCCTTTGTCCCCCCCCCCTTCCCCCCTCCCCCCACCTTTTAATGCATAAGCCTATACATACATACATAATCCTGGCATAATCCATCCTCACTAACTTTCTCCATACTTCTCTATCCTTACATACTCCCTTCACTTAAACATCATCAATATACCGAGTCCTACATGGTAATTTATTCTTAAAACTATTAATGTTTCTCCTTGTCACACATTCTTCTACAACATTTAACCACATTTTACATGGCCAACCCATTTCTTTTGATTCACACACTCTACCTTTACATTTGCTTCTTCATTTTATCCACACTTATCTTCTGAACATGTCCAAACCAACATAAGATGTGTCTTTATCATTGTATTCCCTTTCAAAACACACTTCTTCAGCACCCACTCCATACTAGTTTTTCCACATATACGGAGTGTGGCTACCAAATAACCGGACTATTTTTTTTTTTTGACACTTACCTGAGGTCTCGGCAACAACCAGCAGGGTCAGATATTGATCTATGTTCTTTTTTCCCTCTACCTTCCAAATTTCAAGGTCGTGTGACCGACAGCTCAGCCGTAGCCTTTGTTTGAAGTGGACTGTATACCAGAGCTCCGTCGGAATTTTGTTGAGTGTAAAAGGTGAGCAGCGTATCAACATGAAGTTTCTTGTAAAAGTGGCGAAATCCATTACAGAAACTTACACTTTGTTAAAGGAAGTTTATAGTGATCAGTGTTTATCTCTTACTCAAGTGTTTGATTGGCTTAACAAATTTAAGGTGGGGCTAAATGGAGAACAGATCGAAGACGATCTTCACCCCGGCCAAACTCACACATCAAAAACAGATGTTGGTATTGAAAAAGTGAGTGAAATTGTTCAAAAAAATCAATGGCTTAGCATTCAAGCAATTGCTGACTTAGTTAATATCAATATGTAAACGGTTCTACAGTTTTTACATGAAAATTTACACATGAAAAAAAGTTTGCTCTAAAATGTGCCAAAAATGCTCACTCCTGAGCAAAAGGAGACTTGAATGAACATTTGGGCTGACATCCTTCATAACATCAAAAATGATCCAAATTTTTTAGAAAATGTGATAACTTGTGAGGAATCGTGGTTTTTTCAGTTCAACCCAGAAACTAAGCGCCAATCCATGCATTGGAAGAGTCCCAGTCCACCGAGACAAAAGAAAGCACGGATGAGCAAGTCCAAATTCAAAACGATAGTTTTTTTTATATCTGAGGAATTGTTCACATTGATTGGTTACCTGAAGGTCAGACTGTTAACCAGGTTTACTATAAGGAGGTTTTGACAACCCTTTACATAAGAAGAAGAAGAAGAGCTGAAATGTGGAAGAACGGATTGTGGATTCATTAGGACAAAACACCAGCACACAGAGCGCTGTCTATCCATAGGTTTTTGACGAAGCACAAGATTCCGGTGTTGAAATATCCACTTTACTCATCTGATCTAGCCCCCTGTGACTTTTTTCTGTTCCCGAAGATCAAGTCTGCACTGAAAGTAACCCGTTTCGAGTCTGTTGATGCTGTGAAGGAAAAAGCCACGAAGCTCATGAACAGCCTCTCAGAAAAGAACTAAAATTGCTTCCAAAAGTGGAAGATTCGAATGGTGAGGTCTAGGGATCAGGGATGGACCTACATTGAAGGTGATAACATGTCCATTGAGTAATTTTGTAAATAAATTTTTTTTTTAGGCATTAGTCCGGTTATTTAATAGCCAAACTTTGTATTTTTTTATATATCTCACACCATTTGCATTTACCTTGCTCTTGTGTTTTGACTGACAAACCCATGCTTCACATCCATAAATCAATGTTGGTTTGAACACACTTTTATAAACTGCCATCTTTGACTCTTTTTATACTACATTTCTTGCAATATTCCACATATATACAACTACTCTCCGACATGTCTGTCGATTTCAGCATCCATCCCTCCATTTTGACAGAACATTCTGCCCAGATACACAAGATCATTCACTTGATCTAACAGTTTTCTATTTATACTAAGTTGACAATCATGTCCTGATACCGTCCTTATCAAAAACCATTACCATAGTTTTGGAGACATTTATATGACCATTCTCTCTGTCACCACACTCAAACGATTAAATGCATTCTGTAAGTCACTTTCCTTCTCAACCATTAATACGGCACCATTTGCATATAACAACACTCTCACATTCACATTGTCCATTTGTACACAAAGAATCCCTCATACGTTTATTCGTGAATACATTAAACAACCCTGGAAACATAACACTCTGTTCAGTGTCAAATCATTCGCTCAAAGCTCCATACACCTTAAAACGTGCTTTACTTTCATCATACACCTCCATAATTGCATTTACTAACCAGTAAATTATTATTGTAAGTGTTAGATAATCTTTATTATATTTGTACATAAGAAATAAAAAGTAATTAAAACATAATTAATATAACAACTATTTGCAAGTGATTTATTTATTTGATTGAGATATTAAACATGCACTTTCTAAACTGATTGATTATATCTGCACACGACTTATAAACTAACTTATATCTAGGACAGACACAAAATCCAGGCCCCGACCTTTAAACTCATCTCTGTGAGAGGGGAACCCCACATTTCACCAATGATTATTATTTGCAAGTGAGGCTATGTTATGTTCTAATTATTTAAATAACTTGTTGCATCATGGAATACATTAAAAAAAGATATGGAAAGGTGCAAGCTTAGGAGAGTTGGGAGCCTGCATTAAATATATATATATATATATATATATATATATATATAAAAAGAAACTATGGACTGATGTGGATTTTGCCAAGATTACTTTATACACTTGTCCTAGATAAATTGTAGAAAGTCCTTGAAAAGTCCTGGAAAAAATTTCATGATTTTGTGTAGGTACCCTCTTATGTCACAATATCACGCAAACCCAACCTACCCCCATTTAAATAGTATTTTTAACTGTATAGCCTATATAACCTTTTTATTGAAATGTGTTCATATGTGTCGAGTTGAGCATTGATTGTTTATACATGTGTGCGGTGCCTGATACACTTGATCGTGCCAAGCACTAGTTCTTGTACCCCGACCTCCCCACCACTGATATGCGTATGTAGGTTATGGATAGCTCCTTAGCAACACTAGCATTTTCAATCTATTAACATTAAAAATGTATCATATTTTTATTATTTTGTAACCAGTATTAAAACTTGTAGCCGGTTTGAGTACCAATATAATTCAGCCAAATTTTAAGGAATACTGTTTTCTAGGGGCACCATTTTTTTTATTTGACCTGGTTACCATCAGCTCTAGCTCCACCTCTGATTTAGGCCTACAATTTATTTAAATACACTCAAAAATTACACCTTAACAGAGGACTTGAGAATTCCAGGTATATTTTTTAAACTATAATTAAATGAATGCCTCTGAACAGTAACATATCTGCACTTAAATGATAATATATAAGGAATGTACCTGCACTTACATGGAAGATTAATGGAAGGAATTTAGTAAAACCACCCTTAGTTTACCTAGATAAGATTCAAGCACTAACCTCGCCATTGCCGGCAAACCAAACACCCTCGTATGAATGCCCATCAATGCAGACTATTTTCAAGTGTTTACACTATACATTAGTGGTCAAGTTTATTTATGTGATAAGGCTCAATTTTGGGAATGAAATAATATATCTACATATATGTATACAATAGGACTTTGGAGAAAGCATTGGGCTGCATCCTTGATTAGAGAGGAGGGTAAAAGGATACATTATACACTTGGTCACATATGGAGCAATCAAGACTGAGATGGTATGGCCATGTAATGAGATTGGGAATGGAGAGGATGCCAAAGATAATAATGGAGATTATGTACAGTATATAGGAAAAGACAGCAAGGGAGGCAAGCAAGTAATAAATTGGGGGAGGGGGTGGGGAAGGGTGCAGACAACAGAAAGTGTGTGTGCTAGAGGAGGAGAATGGAAACAATTAAAGGAGGAAGAGTGACGGAAGGATGGAGGAAGATGGAGGCATTTTAATAAACTGACCTGGCCACAGGCTGGAAACATTTGATGATGATGTAATTTTATCTCGCCTTAGTTTAACCTTGTTTCAATTTTACCGTTTTTAACATTGTTTCAATTTTACTGTTTTTAACATTAGTAAAGCTTTATAATTTTCCATAGAAAAAAAAAACTCATCACTTGAAAATGAAAATTCTACTTTTCACCACATCAAGGTATTTTTTTAATCTTGCAAATTTCTACAATATAACATTATTTCTTCACCTTGGTTGATGTCTAGTTTAAATCCTGTCTTGAGACAGCTGTAGCTGGTTGCTATGAGTAACATATACCTCACAATCATTAAAGTCTGAAATTCTAATAACCCACACCCATTCCATCTCTTGCATGTGTATTTACCATAAAAATTAATTTCACAGTTATTTTGCTGTACAGGACACCGAATTTCCAGGTGTAGTAGCTCGGCCTATTGGGGAGTTCCGGAGCACGTCTGACTATCAGTACCAACTGTTGAAGTGTAATGTGGACCTCCTGAGGATAATACAGCTGGGGATAACATTCTTCAATGACAAAGGAGATACCCCTGGTACCTCCTGCTCGACCTGGCAGTTCAACTTCAAGTTCAGTCTCTCGTAAGAAAATACTTTCATTTTTAATGAACACATCCTTGAAGTAGGCAGGCTTAATAATGGTTAGCCTTAGTATATAGCTGGAAGGGTTAAATCTTATTCTTGCAAATTTTGATGGTTCTAGTAAACATAGAAGGTAATTTTTTTTCCTGTATATTCTGCACATGCACATCTGTAAGTGGAAGTTGTGTAGAGGTAGTTTAATTTCTCTTACATTAAGATTAAATAATCTAGAAAACCACCTCTGTTGCACTCAGTCAGCTTGATCTGATTACTAGCAAACAACTCCATTGCAAGTCTTAGTGCCTAAGGCTTCTCAGCCATTGAAACACGTTAGTTATAATGAATATGATAATGCAAAGCATTAATACCATCAACAACATACTCATTAATGCTCAACTTGTCAAATGGGTTTAAATTGATGTCGTGCATAAACAACTTTAACTGGAACATAATTATCTTCCATCGACCTGATTGACTCTCTTGAATTTAGTTTAAAATGTATAATTTTATTTTCATTACTTGTAGTGAAGACATGTACGCCCAAGACAGTATTGACCTTCTTCAAAACTCTGGCATTCAGTTCAAGAAACATGAAGATGAAGGTATTGATCCATTGCAGTTTGCGGAGCTTTTGATGACTTCAGGAGTAGTTCTTATGGATAATATAAAATGGTTGTCTTTTCACAGGTAATGCATCAAGATTGTGTGTTCACATTTAAACTGGCTTTTCCTCAGTTTCTTTCATCTAGGAAGTAGGAGTATGAATATTTCAATTTTTTAGAAATGGGTTGATTTTTCTTATAGGTATATTAAGAATCTGTGAGCTTTGATTATTTTATTCGAGTCAAGCAATTCAAAAAGCTCCAGAGTTCGAGTATATTAATAATTTTAAATTGTTAAAATTAATATTTGTTTATTTTAAAAGTAAAATAGTATATTTAAGATGTCATCAGTCAAAACAAACATCATTAAAATATGAGATTTTTAAAATATATGAAAACAGCAAATGTTCTTAAAATAAGAATGACACATATTTAAAAATAGTAAATACTTTGAAAATAGTTTAAAAAATGGAAATATAGTTTTTTAAATTATAGATAACATTTAAAAAAAGATTATTTTAAATTTAAAACAAAAATTTAATAGAAACAATAATTAAAATGATTTCAACACTAATATCTTTAAAGATATTATTACAACTACATTAACCAAAAAAGTTAGTAAAATTGAAATCTTAATAAGCTAATATTTCTCAAAAAATATGCCTCTATAGCTTTAACTACCCAGAAAATGTAAGACTCAGAAATTTGAAATGTTTTATATTTCATTTATTAGTCCTTAATGTAATAATCTCAAATAATTAATTCTTCAGTTCCAATTCCATTTTTTATGCACATTTGTGAATGCAACTTATATGGGCTTTGACTATAAATGATCTTATTATGAAATTTATTTCAATTTTAAATATTCATAAACCCTGATATTCATACTTAAAAATTAA
Source organism: Timema cristinae (assembly GCA_039000515.1). Lineage (NCBI taxonomy): Eukaryota > Metazoa > Arthropoda > Insecta > Phasmatodea > Timematidae > Timema > Timema cristinae. The sequence continues at coordinate 49,241,011 of JBCFYV010011164.1, forward strand.
AGATAAGATGGTTGAAATAAGATATTTAATGCTGATTTTATCTAAATGTGGTAAGTTTGGTAAAATATTTATTGCCATGTTAATCAACATGGATATTAGACAGGTTAACCAATATAATTCTATAGCTAAATAATAACAAATAACGGTTTTGTAGTTTAACATATTAATACAAGTTTTAAATATCCTGAGTTCAAAAACATTTAATACTTATTTTCAATGTTAAATTTTTAATTCAATTAAAATTGTAATTTCAGACAGGAACCATGTAAACATAATTAAAATAATGATTTTTCAAGTATTATTCAACCAGGCTACTAGGTACATAGCTCAACCCTTCTCTCTATTAAGAGAAGGCGATTGCTATACAAAGAACAGCCCAGAAGATCACTAGGGATCTTTATTTGGCCTCGACTCAAATCATAAAAACTCAGATTCCCAAACTTAGCAGTTATAACCATCAAAAAATTAAAGTGTGTAACCATTTAAGATATTGGAAGTTAGGGTTTGATTGGTGAAAAGCATAACAAATGACATGTAATAGATAAATACCCGAAGGTCGTTTTATTATAAATGATGATGGTCATTGTTTAACAATATTTATTTTGTTGGTTGTGGACAATGTGCAATATCAATACGCCAACAAAATATATCGTGAAGCGATAAATCTGCATAAGTAAAGAAGAAGAATATTATGATGTTACATGGTGCCAAAAACAATCAACAAGATTAAAGAACGTGTTTAATAATTTAACAGTACCAATTTAAATGCAAAAAGTTAAGGTTCGTGAGCCATACTCAAAAAGAATTAAAGGCGGAAAAATATCCAATTGCCACATCAACATACCTAAACTCTCCAAAGATACCCATATTTACAAATCGGACATATAACTTATTAAAAGGTATGTAAACTCCGTCGATATTGTAAGGTAGCAACTTATTCAATCAGCCAGCGCGGTATGATATAGCTCCACACATTACTGCAGGATAGTTTGCCTAGCTACGCCCAAGGCCGTATTTAGAGAAAGGCTTAAGTCCTTAAATTATTTCTTGCCTGTAGGGAAGGAGTGATGGGGGAGGGGTTATGTCTTTTTGCGATGTTCAAATAGTTTGATCAACTAAATTAATTTACTTTTTTGTTCCCTTCATAATAAAACAAATTATTCGTTATATACTTAGCTAATTAATTATGTCTAGTCTCATTAATAAATTGGCCTTTTTTTAAGCTGTTAAAGATTTAACCACGCCACTCATTATTTTGGCAGCAGTGCTACCCACATCTATAGGTTTTAAATAGTAACATAAAGCCGGTTTCCCTATTTTCAGAATCTTTATTACTGTGAATAGCTAATTATGAATGTATTAATGATTAATTATTATATTACACATATGTAGTGCAAATAATAAATTAAATCTAAAAGATTTATACTTTATTTTTATGACGCTGAGTTAAAAAAAAACTTATATAACTTAAGGGTCCTAATCCTGATTTAAAATTATTTATATTATTTCTGGATGGACAAAAAAAAGATATTTGATAAAATATTATCCATTGGACATATTTTAGTTATAAAAGGTAATTTATTTGTTTCTTCAAAGTTACTATGACTGTATATATAGCTTTGTGGTACCATAGTTCGATTTCATACCTTATTTAATGTTACCAAAACCGCCACAATATAACAATTAATTAAGAGATTTGATAAATATTTTGATTGATAAAATTGTTGTTTATTAAGATTTACTTTTACTATCATTTTCTAATAAATTAAATGTATAATGTTAACTGTGGTTTTTTTCTGCTTTTTTTTTTTTTTTTACTAAATAAATTCTGGAAATCCAAACCATAATACTGGTCATTCATCTGCAAGTATTAATAATAATATCAGAGTGGGGAGGTTTAAATGAATGAAAAGCAGGGAGAAATTTTGTTTTTTGGTTTACGAGTTTAAAAACACTTTAGATGATATTTATGCTTTTTTTAAGGTTTAGAGTGTAAATATCTTTAAGTAAAAAAGTATTGTAAGTTCTTTACTATTTTTAATGTGACCTGTTGGTCTAGGGGTAAAGTGTTAGATTTCAATGACAGAGGTCCAGGGTTCCATCCTCGGCTCCGGCACAGGTTTATTTTATTTCTAAACCCTTCCTTCACCTCTGACAAGACGTGTATTAATCACAACTTGTCAATGTGTGGAATGCCAAGCCTCCATGGTTCAGATCCCACGTTAAACTGTAGGTACCCCATTTCATCTTATCACCCTACCATTACACATTAGCGTAAGTGTGTATAACCTGAACGGGTAGTAAGACACGCTGCTAATAATATTATATATATATATATATATATATAATATATTTACTGTTTTTAAAAACGTCTGTCTGTTGCTAAATATACATGTAACATCATAACCGGTTGTGGTGCCTTTATTTATATTCCTTAGGACCTAGCATACATACAGTAATGGTTTGAGTCTCCGTTAAAGATACGGCTGGTTTTATTTAGATCTGTTGCTTAGGATCTATGGAACCACTTAACAGATTGCGGTATAGTTTTTACTTCTATACTGGGCCAATATCTAGGCAGGTTTTAACATTATTTGTGTATAATAAGATGTTTCGGTGTGAGTCCCGGTGAAGGGCCAGCCGATTGTTTGTATACATTGATGGAACCACATGATTACTGTGGTGTAATTTTTATTATTCCGTAGAGTATTTATCCAGGCATTTTTCAGTGTAATAATTGTAATCGGGTGTTTTGGTGTAAGTCCCGGTAAAGTGTCAGCGGGATATGTGTATATATCTCTGGAACCACTTAACCGATTGGGATGTAGTTTTTTTTTGTATGAAATTTATCCATGCATGTTTTAGCATGATATAATCAGGTTTTGTGTTGTGAGTTCCAGTGAAGGACCAGCCGAATATTTGTGTATATCTCTGAAACAGCAAACCGATTCCGAAGTAGTTTTCTACATTCTGTAGGATATTAACCAGGCAAATTGTAGCATGATATATTTAGGTTTTGGGTTCCAAGTCCCTGTTAAAGTTTTGTATAGATGTTGTGTATATGTTATCTAGGATATTTATAACCACATAAGTGATTGCAGTGCAGTTTTTTCAATTATGTAGTATTTATATCCAGGTAGGATTTAACATTAGTTTAATCAAGTGTTTTGCTGTGTATGTACTATGTAGGTGGTGAAGGTTAGGTGGCGTAGATGTTTGTAGCCACCTATTCTTATTTTCATTACCTTGTCATGTCAATGACACTTCACCCGTGGATGATTCAAAATGAACGACAATTTTGGATAACTTTACCGGTCTAAAGTAGTTTTAGACTATTACACTACTAACAGAAAATTTGAAATTGATTTAAACAATTTGTCAAGTTACCAAATGATCTACAAATGAAATGGCTGATATCATCTAAATTTAATAGCCTATTCTTACTATCATGTTTAAAAAAAATTATGTGTATGTATATCAAGAGGAAGCTCAAAATCTGAGACCTCACAGAGGCTTAATGGAAGGGAAGGTAATTTGATTTATCACACAATATTGTTTCGATGTTGCTGTTGGTTATATACTGGAGCAAAAATGGTTGGGATAAAACAATAAAAGACAAGGGTTTATACTTGAGATCCTGAAAAACAGTCTGTGACGGTTAAATTTAGTTTTTAAAATAAAATGTGCTTATGTATCTATTAGTGCTTTAGCTCAACATTTCTACTCTCAGCATCACTTAATAAGTATCGGCATTAAAATTTTATTCAGGGAAACTTTTTTTAGTTTCATCATAAAAAATACAAATTTAGTATTTTATGGTATATTGATATTTATTAAACCACACAGGTGACCTGGTGGTCTAGGGGTAAGGTGTCAGACTTCTGTGCTGGTGGTCCGGGGTTCAATCCTCGGTCCCGGCACAGATTTATCTGATTACCAAACCCTTCCTTGACTTCTGACAAGACATGTATTAATCACAACTTGTGAATGTGTGGAATGCCAGGCCCCCACCGTGGTTCGGATTCCACGTTAAACTGTGGGCCCTTCATTTCATCTCACAATCACCCTACCATTACTCATTAGCTTAAGTGCATATAACCCGAACGGGTAGTAAGTCGCGGTGCTAATAATAATATTAAACCACTAAAAATTTTAATGACACATTATAGTTATTTTTGAAGGTATGATAGTATTGTATGGTGGCTATTATGAAAAACTTTAGTATACTAACTTGGTTGCATTTTGTTTAGTGAAGCTGATGTACCTCACTGTTCAGTCAGCCTTGTATCTTTCCTTCGCACTTGCACCGGCCGCTTCACCCTCTCTCTCTGCTGCCGGTCCGGCCCACAGTCTATGTTGTTTGAGCCGTCCGTGACGACTCCACCTCTGCTCACAGCGCCAGCGCTTCCTATTGGCTCGCGTATTAGACACTGTCTCTAACGGTTTCTCGCGCCAATAGGAAGCCTCTCTTTTCCCCATTGGTCAAGGCCGGGCAGCAGTGGAGGGTATATAACACGGTGATCTCTGGAGCTTATTTTTAGTGGTGACCCAACCCTGGCGAACCACCGTTATGGAAAGAGCATAATAAATCATCTTTATTTGTTGGAAAGAGCATTTCATCGGCACTCCCTATCCTTCCACAGCTATCCCCGACCTCCCACCGCGACTCCGTGTTGCCGGGACGGTTCTCCTGCCTCCCACCGCGACTCCGTGTTGCCGGGACTGTTCCCCTGCCTCCCACTGCGACTCCGTGTTGCCGGGACAGTTTCCTTTACCTCCCACCGCGACTCCGTGTTGCCGGGACAGATCCTTACCTCCCACCACGACTTCGTGTTGCCGGGACTCTGCCCTATCACCCTCCAACCTTGATCGACCCTTCCGACGATGAACCCACAGGATGGGATACACCCGCCGCGCCGGCAAGGCCCACCGACAGAAGACCCTAAAGAAGACGGCGACAACAAAACAATACTCCACCCGTGGACCCATCTTCTACGATCCCGACCGCAACCACCAGACCACCGAACGTCAACACTCCACTCCATCATCTTCAAGAGTCCATGCACCCGAGTTAGCCAACTCCTCCCCTCGTATTCCCCTCTCACCAACCATCCGACCCCACCTACTCCGATTTCCCCCTTCAGCCCTGAGGGTTACCATCTACACGCCCTGACCACCCCAGAACCCGCCTATGTTTTCTCCCCCATCTCTCTTCCCCACCCCCATCCACTGGACCCGCGAGATCGACGTATGAAAATCAAGGTCGCCCGGAAACTGGACTTCGACTAGGCCAAACCCGTTACCACGAAATACCAGTAAGAGGGATAACAAAGCTATGAACCAATAACACATAAAAAAATCCATGAATAAAATAAAATCATTTAAAATTGTTTATATTTCTCAATCCTCTTCAGTGCAGTCACTGAAAATTAAGAGTCTATACATTCTTTCCGTCAAAAGCCTGTTCCTTGTTTTAGTTAAAGTGGCACCTGCTTTGAAAAATGGACGCTCTGCAGTCAAACATTTGTTTCTTTAGATACCAATGTGGGAGTACTCGTATCAGTAAAAGTATCGAGTAAAAAAAGTGCCACCATTGAAAGGAAAATATCGATATTAATAAATAAGTGATACTTCTTTCACAACCCTAAGCATGTATTTGCTTTCCCTCTTTAAGCCCATTCTCTCTTAGTTTGCTATTCCAAGATGGTTTGTTTTACTGTTGTTTTTTGTCCTATTAACATTGATTTAGCCAAGCACACTGTTACATACAACATTTTCATACTATTGTTAAATATTTTTAACATGTTTGCAGCACTTACGACTTTGGCTATCTGGTGAAGCTACTTACAGACCAAGACCTTCCACAAGATGAGAATGAGTTTTTTGAACTGCTTCGACTCTACTTTCCTAACATATATGACCTGAAGGTGAGGGACCATATTATATTGTGTACAAATGTATTATGAAATTTGAGTCTAGAATCAGATACCAATGTCAACTTTCACGTGTATTTATTGCATTTGGTGGCATTGCTCTATACTATATTTCATATTTCAGTACATGATGAAGAGCTGTAAGAACTTGAAAGGGGGTCTTCAGGAGGTGTCAGAACAACTGGAACTACAAAGGATTGGGCCGCAGCATCAGGCAGGAAGTGATTCGTTACTCACGGGCATGACGTTCTTCAAGATGAGAGAGGTAAACTTAGAGCATTGCAGTATTTATATACAGTCAATACCACTTATAATTAAATTCAAAACCAGCATCATTGGGCACTCAGATTAAATGTCAGGCTCATCTTGTATGATTTGTAATTGTTGGAGAGGTCACAGTTCAAATCTTGATCAGGTGTACTGTAGGTGATTTTTCTTAAATGTTGTCCATGCAAATGTAAGTATGTTTTCTCTTAATGTCTATCTTCTTTTTTCCTACCCCATTAGCTTATTTAAAATGCATATTACCAAGATGGGTAGTAAGGTGTGATAGAAAATAAATCTTTTTTAAAATCATGAATTTGTTAAAACATGGCTTGTCTGACTGAACAAATAAACACTAAACTATAAGGCGTAAAACAACACAAATAATTCAATATCCAATCTATCTATAATGAAACCAGTAGAGTGTTTATACTAAGGTAAAGAAAGATGATTAGAAATAGTAAAAGTGCTTAATGGTTTAGATTACAGGCTAACTTATATTTTCTTAGTATTCCTCTATCTTGATTAAAAGTAAGAGGGATAGCCAGTCTACCACCCTGGGGAATGTTGGAGTAAACAGTAGCTTCCATCAACTAAAGATAGCTTTTTCAGGAACTGATCAACTGTAAGTACTGATGTGGTTCCCAGGATTATGTTGGGTAGTAATAGTTATAATCATACTTAAAACAGTTGAAGAAGCTTCATGTGGTGATGGTAATATCATCAGCAGAAACCAGATTATGATTATTATGATGAGCTAGTGTAAAAACTTATAATGTGATTATTTGAAATAAAATTCCGACACTGATTTAAATATCACCCACCTTGGTGGTGTAGTTAGCTAATGCGTTGGTTTCGTATTGAGCCAGACTACCGATGATGGTGAGATCGAGGTTCGAATTGAATCATCCTTAACAAAATAAGGAACAAACTGGAGGTCCAAATTACAAATTTCAAAAGGGGATAAAAAGGGGGCAATAGGAGTGAGTGATTGGAGTTCTGTGCTTTGAATACCTGAGTTCGAAGATTCTAAACTCATACCTCGCAGCTCACACCAATTGCGGACAATGATATGTGGACGGTTAACCTCATAGAAATCGTTAAAAGGTATTTCTCTCAGAATTAAAGTAAAAAAAATTAAAGGTTACACAACCTAAGGGATATGGTAAACCAAACCAACTGAATAAAGCATGAAGTGGCTTCAAGTTGATATTTATTTAATAAGACATTAATTTCATATGAACATATAAATAAGAAAAGATTGACTTAGTTGATCATTAAAATTTACAAAAGTTTCCAACAAGCCGTTATTTCAATAATCAGGTAGCAGGCGAAGTTTCAATAAAGGTAATGACAATTTATATTTATATATGTATATATATAGAGGGTGCCAGCATTAAAGAATACAATAATTAAATGAGGCATTAGCCCTGTAATACATTATCAATTGATTGCGACTCCAAATCGTACTTTCCTGACGTAATAAATAATGTGAAAACATTATCCACACTAATCATTTAAAAGTAAATACATATCATAAGTGGTTTACAATTAGTCCATAAGAAGTCTTTAAAACAATTAACCTACATTCCATCAACAATAACGCTAGCAATGTCAATGCCACAACAAAATATTCAATTTAAAATTAAATACGTCTCCTAAGTTATTTACAATTAGCCCATTTGAAGTCTTTAAAACAATTAACCTACATCTCATCAACAATAACGCTAGCAATGTCAATGCCACACAAAATATTCAATTTAAAATTAAATACGTCTCCTAAGTTATTTACATTTAGCCCATTAGAAGTCTTCAAAACAATTTACCTATATCCCATTAAAAATTCACGCTAAACAATATCAAAGCCATAACAAAATATGCAATGCAGAATAACAAGCTAAATCTTAACGACATCAAAGTAAAAACAATCTTTCAGAGAATCAAGTTGAATTTAACGCTTTACAAATATCCCAATTCTTTACTAAAATATCATGATATTTCCTGCGTAACTAACAAAATTTAATATCGGCATTACAGCCCAAGGTTAACGAAAGTCATTATTTTCATATACAAAAATTGATTCATCACGGAGCACATGATTAAATCGATACAGTCTCTAATCAATGTTCTTGAATTGACTATATGAAACAAATAATTCAAATACCCCCCCCCTTTTTTTTTTGTTTATATAATATTTACCAAAAAGCCGAAAGAGAATTTAGAAACAGATATAGAAGACAAAAAAAAATTAAAATAAATTGATTGCGAAGCCAAAAGGAATTTAGATCTTACATATTACAAACCTTAAGCCGGAGCTCCTCCTTCCCTCAAATATAATAAAGTCCAAGTGTGATGACTGGTTGCCCAGCCACCACTATATATACAATACAACCCTGAGACATTGGATGACGGGAAAAGGGGTGGGGGACCAAGAAATGTAAAATTCGAGAACCAAATATGCGCATGACCAAAGCTTCTACACACGTCTCGGCGTTTCGAAGTCATCCCTAAATTGTATACGAGTGAAATGTCTTTGCCACTAGAGTCTTTGTAGCTCAAGTTCTTTGTGGGCTCAGTTCCTCTATATTCAACCTTCCCTATTCCTAACCCATTAGAGTAATTAGTATTTAAGAGTATAACCCGAACAGGTAGTAAGACGCGGTGCTAAGTATTATTATTATTATTATTTAAATATCTTTATAATTTATTTTATTTTGAAATGTTTTTTTTCAATCATGTTATCAAGTAAGTTTATTTTTTATTCATGCTATAATTTTTATTTTAACATATTTCATACATTCAATTCCAAGCAAACTAAATATAATTCAAATGATTGCTCTAGTCAAATATGGATTATCAATAAGTAGGGGTGTGCAAAGCTTTGAAAAACTTGAAGTTGATTGGAATATTTATTAGCTTCAATTTAGACATTGAAAAAAATAATAAAAATCGAAGCCAGGTCTCCACCGTGGTTCGGATTCCACGTTAAACTGTAGGTCCTTCATTTCATCTCACAATCACCCTACCCATTACACATTAGCGTAAGTGCGTATAACCCGAACGGGTAGTAAGACGCGGTCCTAATAATAATAATAATAATAATAATAATAATAATAATAATAATAATAATAATAAAAATCGAAGCATTAAAGTTTAAAAATAAAATTAAAATAAGTTCAATTCTAATCATTTTTAGTTATTTACTTTTTCATAGTCATGTTTATCACACAAAATTCATAATTCTTAAAAAATACTACTTTAAATACATTAATTAAATAATTATTATTATCCTTTATGTTTCTTACTTTCTGATAAAATCAATAGATGTTAGGATTTATTACTAATATAATGATTAGTTCCATTCTGTTTGAGTATCGATTAAAAGATGCAAAGAAAACTGAAATAAAACGGGCCAGTCAGTGTTGTTTGACTTTCATTTATATTTTCTTATATTTTGCCAAAGTTTGGTGATATTAATAAATTATCATCGCAGTATATTACTTTAAAATAATATTCTACTAAGTTTATTATTTATTTGCACTGTGTAAAATACTGTTTAACATTTTAAATACTTACACTGCCATTTTGGCAAAATATTTAGCTTCTATCTATTACTAACTTCGTCCAATAATCTTTCATGTTCATTGCTACACAGCCAGCTTGATTCACATGATACACATTTAGAATTGTTTCTTTTATTTTGACAAAACAACCTGTTACGTTACCTTTTTCTTTTCTAGTTGAACTTATTTTGGCCGTTAAAATATTGAAAGTATAGGGTATAATGAATTATTAATGTTATTTGTAACACACCACATTTTTATTAATTACGTTATCACCTGATTACAACTTTTATGCTTAATAAAATAGTGAAGTCCCCCCATCATTATGGTACCCGAGCGTCACACAGTTCACCCGAGTCCTCCCGTAATTCAAAAACCAGAATGCCAGATTTTCTCGGCCCAACCCTACTTAATACCTCGGTTGGACCGCTATTTACTGGTCATTACAGTCCTACCCTTCTTCGCCATGTTTGAATTTGCACCAATGGGAACGTGGCAAATTCAAACTGTTAGAAGGTACTCGAAGTTTTATTGTTTCCCCTTCCTGACGGTTAGGCCGCCGACTCAGCTCCTCATCTGGTTGACCCCCCTTCCCCCTAGGAAAGGGAGACACATCAACTGTCGTTCTTATTTGTATACTTATAAATAATTTGTCCTTATCAAACCTATCATTAATAATAATCTAGCTCTGAATCTGGAAATATTTTTCTCCAGTGGATTATTTTAACTATTTCATGATATCAACCTCTATCAATAACACACATTTAAATAAAAGTCATTAGTCGTTTGCGAAGTCCAATTTTTCAATTCAAGGCCAAATCAAAGTTTGAATATTTTCTTTTAGTTGTTCTATACTTGAAAAAAATATTATGATTATTTATATAACTTTATGCACTAAGATTACTTGAAAAATACTTTTATTGTGCCATTGTTTGTAATAGTTCGTGTTAATCTGATAAATAAAGCTATTATCACAACTTAAAATTAAATGACTTCAGTATCTTTCATATTAATATTAATTTGTAATGTATAAAACAACTCAGAATGGTTATAATTAAACATAAATGTAGTATTTTAGCTGTCAATGTTTTTATTGGTGAAGCTTTGAAGCCAGAATTTGTTTCAAAGCAAAGTCGAATCAGATGTTTGTTTTGAAGCCAATTCAAGGTTTTAAAGCTTCGCACACCCCTAAAAGTCATCAACGCATACATATAAAGGTAAAATAAAAACTGATCAGCACATTTAAAAGTAAATTTGGCATCAAAATGATCAAATAAAAGTGCTTGTGAGTTATTGTCTCTTTTAAGTGTGAAATTGTCTTCATTTAAATTAAACAAGTAATTTAGATAATCCCAAAACTTAATGTAAGACTACTCATAATTTTTATACTTTATGTTGGCAACATTAGTGATTGAAATTCTTTTAACTTTTTATGGCTACTCATTTATTTGTTTCTTCTCTCCGTTTTGTATTATCATTTGTGTTAACGTCTTATTAGTTTTATATTTATATATACAAAGTATGAAACGAGAAATAGAAAAGTAAAAGTGATATCGAATCCATCATTTAAGTTAATTGCTGCTCAATGCTCACGTGTTTGATTTTTAAAATAACAAATTTTTTTAATCAATTCTCAAATCTGCCCAGATACAAGTTTGCATATGAGAGTTTCATACATGTTCCCATGGCAGTATCTTTAATTTGCAGGTAGGCTTTGTCCAGAAATCTTAAGTAATATTTCATCAAATGAAATTTGATAGTTTGATCAGTAATACACTAATGTCGTTGATTGAGACCAAGACAGCATGCTGTGTTAGAGCGGTATTGGGAGGGTAGCAGGTGAGGGGGTTTATATGTGAAGTCGTTCTAGAAAATGATTTGTGTCTTTAACTTAGGATGGTAGATTCTTAGAGGCTGAAGGAATTGTGGTGTGGCTGGTTTCTGTGGGGGTTAAATCTTTGACATTCTTTTCATAGTGATCTTGATGTTGCGATTCTTGTTGGATAATCTGTTGTAGCTGTTAATTATATTTTCTGTGGGTCCTAATTTATCTGGGTGTAAGTTTGGGTGTCAGATAGCTGTCTCTCGGTTTCAATTATGTAGCGCTGGCAGTTTATGACGACAGTCATTGACGCTAGGTCTACAGGTAGGATAATTATATCTCTTGACGAGGAGATAGAGTTTCGAATGTCAGTTGGATGAACTGGGGGTGGTTTTTCCTAACTGATTTTTCATTTTGTCTCCATGCAAATGCGGGTTCACTTCCTCTAAATTAATCCTTCCCAATTCCTGGCCCATTAGCATAATTAGTACTTAAGCGTACAACCCGAACGGGTAGTAAGACATGGTACTAAATAAAATAAAAATTATCTCTTGACCTGATGAAGCTGCCCATGACCGTGAAAGCTTGTCCTTAAAAATGTGTTTGTATGTTGTTTAGGGTTCTACCTAAACAATTTTTATTCCAGTATTACTAAGGTAAGCGTGCTGGCTATCCATCCTAATTTTAACTATACTATAAATAATGTACTATTTACTTGTTTTAGATGTTTTTCGAAGACAATATCGATGATTCAAAATATCGCGGCCAGCTCTACGGTCTTCTCGATCAAGCCCCTAAACCACACTGGAATAAATGAGTGGCTATTTAATATTCAGAAACAAATCTGAACAGACATTAATTTTACTGTAACATTACATGGTTTTGCTCGTCTGTTCTTTACATACATCGACAATGTTGTGTTTTTTACTATCCATGTTACTTGTTTGAAAAGTTAAATGTTAATTGAGTGAAAATGACCATTGGAATCAAAGATAAATACTTATTAGAAAATGTTAAGAATAAATTTACACTAAACGCACAGATTAAACTCCATTCTCATCTAGTCAGGTTTGCTACCGACAAAGAGGTTGGGGTTTGAATTTTGACCATGTGTGTTGAGGTGATTTTTACTTAAATGGCTTTCCACTTACCCTGCACACAAATGCTCATATTTTTCTTTTCTTAATTCCACCTTCCTCTAATAAGAGACATGTCTAACCCCACATATAATGCGTAATTTAGGTAAGTAATGAGCTCGAAGCAGGTGTTGCTTGCATCATAGTAACAAAATGTATTCTTCATTAGATAACAGTAGACTTGAGACCTGTAAAACACTATTACGGTATTTAAAAAAAACTTATTTCACTTTTCCAATTTTGCTGTTGTCAAGTTAAGAAGTCAGAAAAAAGAAACACGTTGGCAATTTCTGGCTCTAGAGTGATCTTGTTTTTAATATCTCGGTCAGTTGGGGGTGAGATGGGTGGGCTCATAACATTTAATCCGGAGATGCTCAGCAAAACACTAAAATATGTGTTACACAAAGTAAAAATATTGTCAATTCACAACAGGCCATTTATAAGATTTTCTCTATATTTTTCTTTTCACTCTTTGGAACAATTAGTAATAAGTGGGAAAAAGAGGTAAGAACAAAGACCCAATATGGCTTTCACAATGAAAAGAGGACCACAGTTCACATGTTACACTGCTACCACTCATCAAATAGGCCATGGCTGCCCCTCTTTGTGTTCTTATTTATGTGATGTATCATTTTTTACCAGTGTCTTTTTCCTTCCCTTTGTGTGATTTCAAACTGCTTAGTGAAGTCCTGAATAGTCATCATAAAATGAAACGTAAGTCAGTAATATCGAATTTTCTTTAATCTTGTGCCATCACAGCTTCGTGGCAGTAGTGTAAAGTGTGACTGTCCTTTGTTCTTCTTTTCTTTGCTAAAACCATGTTTTGTCTCCAGAATTCTCCCATATTCTAATATAATTATTTGGATAAATTAAATACACTTCTCTTTTTGATATGTTAATACTTAAGAAATTTATTCTTAAAATTGAATTTTAGCTTGAATTTTTTTTATATACTTTAGGGAGTAAAATTAATTTATAATTAGAGGTGTGCGAAGATTTGAAAAGTCACATAAAGGTGACATCCACAATTTCCTTCACATTTTTGAAAACATCTTAGAGCAAGCTAAACATTCGACAAATGTCAAATGGCCTGAAAAACTGAGGATTTTTTTTTTCTTTGTATTATTTAAAACTATTGGTTTAACTTTTTTATGTAATACTTTTTTTTAGCACTGATGTTAGCTTGATATATCCTGAAAGAGGTATTTATTTTTGTCATTTACACACATTTAATATCAACTGTTGGGAATTTAGTTTAGGGCTTTAGTAAAATTTTCTTCATACTTTTTTTTTATTTAAAAAAAAGTATAATGTTCTATTACAATATATCATTTTAGCAAGCTTAGATTATACTATACAAGTGAATGTTGAACCTAATCTTAGACTTCACCTTTGCATTCTTCAAATGTCGCCTTGTTTGTGAAAAAGTTATCTCCTCACAGTCCTATTAAGACTTTGATATGACATTACCTTATATTCATAATTTGTCTTAGCAGCTTACAGTGTTACACTCACATTTTATTTAGTCACCCTTGACAAGGAGGCAGGTGGTTGAATTTACACCTAGTGTGCTAGGACTAGTTTTCCCATCCTCTTCTATAACTCCTTAGCCCTTGTGTTTGACTTGCAAACAAAAAAATGGTTATTTTTGCTTTTATTGGTTATTTAACTTGTTTTATATCTGTTACATGTGTCTTATCGAGGTGCCTTTGTCTTGATAATGTATGTTTTATTGTAGTGACTTGTATAAAGCAATTGTTATTGATGATTTAAAGCTTTCTTTCATTTAATGTGTGTTTGTAGATATATATTTTATACAATAGATAAAAAGTGTTGCATATATTTATTTGAGTATTCATCTCTTTGTATCTCTTTGAGGTACATATGGCAAATTTGAAAGAGCTTCAAAAATGAGGTGGCCCAATGGCTAGATAATTTTAATTTTAAAATTTGAAAGAGCGATAGAATAAAATCTGATCCCCGATTTTCTACATATACCTTTTAACTCTGCAATCCCTTTACCTGTTTAGCATGTATTACATCTCTAACTGCCCGCTTGTGAAATATGCCACAGCATGTGCAACCATTGGTAATTTGTAATGCATTTACAAGCTTTAACTATTGCACTACATAAATTGTCACCCCCTAGGAAGGGTTCGAGTAACTGATAAAATTCACACTTGAGAGGTTAAACCATTTTTTTTTAGTGAAGATGAATTTATAAACAAACAGCTTCAGCCATTAATGAACTTAAAAATATATATCATATTTATTTATTCATTCATTCACTGATCTACTGAACTACTCTGAATCCTTGGGATTTTAAAGGTGGATTTTTCCAATCCAAAATTTTCTTTTCTCACAATGGATTGTAGATGGGTTTTCTAACTTCCCACCCCCATGCCCATCTCTGCCAAACCTTAAAGGACTACATTTACTACAAAAATGTGTTTGGGAATTGTATCTTTGTTCTAGAAGTGTGTCGGATATTTTTTTCCTTCTGAATTTGAATATTTTTACCGACTATTGCTCTAAGGCAGCAGTTCCTAAAATGTGCTCCGCAAAGCATATCTAAGCACTCCGCAAAAAGATCAGAAAGAAAAATAAATGTGAAAAGATCTCAAAACTGGGAATTTGTGCAGCCTTGAACTGTGTATAGGTAAGTATAGGGTAGAAATTATTTATCTCCTGCAGCATGTTGTGAAGCGGTGTAAGTAGTAAGCATTATCAAGCCAAAGACCGTGTCTTGAGTCACCTCAATCAGCTTTGCCCGCTTGATCCTTCTTAGAACCATGCAAAACATCAGTGAAGCGCACAGGTGCAAGATAGCCCCGTCTCGGTTAGAACTTCACCGCACTTACAGATACGACTGTTAGCCTCAACACATTTCCAAGTTTCTATAGCATATTAAAACCTTGTGTTTCTTCGCACCTTCAATCAGTTATAGTTAAATCATTATTCAGTTGAGAGTCGAAACAAACTAAGTCACAGTGCAATGTTTTTATTTATGCTTGTGGTATGTGCTTTTCAATTTAAGTTTTTTTTCTAAACGATTACGTTAATATAAATTTTCAGATCTTCACTCTTGAGAACGAAACACCAGGCTGTTGCAGGTTTTTTGGAACACCTGTGTAAAGATTCAGAAAACATCATTGATACCTTTCAATGGCTGCCTAAAGTAAAGATCCATAAGAAAATCTTTCAAAGCCTCAGTCACAATACCTACAGTGGCTAGCGATAAAGTACAAGCGTTAAGAAGGAAATCAATTTTTGGGCGAAATCAATGAAAAATTGAAATAGCGACAGCTTCCTAATGGTAAAAGAATTTAGAGAAGAACTATATCCCTACATACCTGGATACATCTTAAATTAGTCTCCCGTTCACCTACGAAGTTTTCTTGATAATTTCCACTCTTATTTTCTGGAAGAACTGCTTGAAAAAATAAAATAACTTTTGAGCTGTGAACTTATATTCTGCTGTATCGGAAATTCCACCCTGTCTGACATCACAGCATTATGAGTGCTTGATTTATTTGACATCAGATTCTGCGATAAAAGAGAATTTTGCAACTAAGAAGTCACTATCAGAATTTTAGTGACAGCTAAGAGACTAATTTGAAGTTTTGTCAGATTAAGGCTAAATCATCCTTCTGCACTTTACCACAACTTATGTGAATCAGGATTCTCTACCTATGTAGCTACTAAATTAAAATACAGATCTCAACTCATTGTAGAGTCAGATATTCAGTTGCAGCTGTCCTAAATTCAACCAGATATTTTGCATATAAAAACAGTCCCATCCATCTCATTAGAATCTAAGTTTGCAGTCAATACCTTATTGTTCTTTTTTTGATGACAAGTGACCTTTTTTGAAAATGGTTTTAGATGCCATATCCATGTGGATTTACAATACCAGCTTTTAATTCATTATCAAATGTGTTGCCTTACTTTATGGCTTTTGTTGTGGTTTTTCATTTATGAAATTTAATAACATTTCGAATGCCAAGCCGCCACCGTGGTTCGGATTCCACGTTAAACTGTAGGTCCTTCATTTCATCTCACAATCACCCTACCATTACACATTAGCGTTAGTGCGTATAACCCGAACGGGTAGTAAGACGTGGTGCTAATAATAATAATAATAACATTTCAAATGGAATAAAACTAAATGTTTAACATGCCTAAATGCTTAAAAATTGGTTTCCTTCGTGAATACTGCCGCAATTCAGTTTAATACTTATATAGGTGCTAGGTTAAAATATCGCCGCCCTCGTGCCAAAGTACATATGTGCAAAATTAATGTTTTGAGAAAACAATATTCAAAGTTACAATTTTCAATGACTTTCATTGGGAAAAAATTAAGCTTAGATTTAAATATAAGATATTTAGAACTCTAAAAATAATTTATGCTTTTGCTCTACGATAAAATATTGACTAACACCTTTAAAAATGCATTTAGGTAAAAACAGCAAAAAATGCACATACATGCCTTTGGCATCAGGGCAATGGTAGTGCTCTGTCATGAATTTATTTCCTAAAAAGGGCTCCGCTATTCGAAAAGTTTTGGAACCGCTGCTTTAAGGCATCCCTCTCATAATATACTGGACTGCTGCTGATAGGGTTTGAATCCCAGTCGGTTGTACTGAGGGTGTTTTTTTATGTAAATGGTTTTCCAAATTCCCTCCATGAAAATGGGTGATACACTCCCTCTAAATTCAAACTTCCTTATCCCCAATATATTAGTATAATAAGTATGTATGCATGTAACTCAAACGAGCAATAAGTAAGATACATTGCTTTTAAAAAAAAACAGCATGGTAAATTCCAATGCATTTTCTCTTAAGTAAGTTTGATGCAATCGAGGGCTACCCTTAGCAGACGTGGAGCCCTGGGAAAACTTCATTTGCACAGACACCTGCCTTGCCCCATCCCCTCCTCCAAAAGTTAAAAACTTAGTGTTTGAAGTGTTATTACAGTAATTTGCACATACATGCCAATTTTCAGCCATATAAGTTATCAGGAAATGCCCAAAATGGTAAATATGTGTAATAATGCTAGAAGCAGTGTTTTTATTTATATTGTAAGAGTTTGACTATTTTTTTCTCTAGCTGGCTTAATAGTTATCTATATTTTATTTTATTCAGTAAAACTACATAAATTATTTGGTGTTAATTTGGATAAAACTGCCTTGGCGCTCGAAAAATAACTTTATTGGATAGTTATTTTAATGATAGAAGACATAATAAACCTATGTTAATAATCAAATCTTGAAAGCATCAGCAAACAATATCGGGTGTGACAATTAAAAAAAAAACATTTACCTGTTTCTTCTTGTCATAGTTTTCCTCTGAATTTCACAAAAACACTTGTTTAATAGCTGCATCCACAGACTATCTACTGCAGTCTGCCTCAACAGTTTCAAGTCCACGGTCTACGGAGAATCATTACAAGTAATAATTGCTAGCGCTTATTTTGGACATTAGTTGGACTAACCCACAATATTTATCTAACTTTGCAACTAGAATACGCGCTGATATAAGCCCAGATAGACAGCTATTTAATGAACTACTTGAATATCGTTGCAGCGGGGTTTTTATTTAAAAGAATTTTAATTGAAGACAATTTCAGCCAGATTCTATTTTACTCCAAATATTCGTTGATTCATTAAAGTATTTCTCTTTACCATTTCCTTTTACTCAATCTCTCATCTCTACGTCACTATTCTAGCAATATTCCTAGTTCTAAGGGTATGGCCAGACTGAGCGCGCGAGCGACTAAAATATAAAATAGAACACATTGGTTGTAATGGGGGGTGGCCACACTGGAGCGAGCGAGCGCGCGAGCAACTGAGTGTGCGCGCTTGAAAGATAGAATTGGTTCTATTTTTCAAGCGCGCACGCTCGACCCGGTACAGTCTAGTTTACAGGCGCTAGGCAATATTGTATGTTGGTTCATTGAGTGCTAGGGAAACTTCTCATTTTGACATGATATTTGACTTTTTTCTATCAGTGATAGGTTTAGCACACTTGCTATTAATGGCCTAATTTAATTGGTAAGACCATAAATAAGATAATGTATATATGTAAACCCAATATGTTAAAATACTTAATATTATAATCAAAGTAGGCCTTTACAAATAAGAATCACCATTAGTTTTGGCTGGCGGCCGGGGTTCAATCCTCGGTCCCGGCAAAGATTTATTTGATTACCAAACCCTTCCTTCACCTCTGACAAGACATCTTGTGAATGTGGGGAATGCCAGGTCACCACCGTGGTTCGGATTCCACGTTAAACTGTAGGTCCTTCATTTCATCTCACAATCACCCTACCATTACACATTAGCGTAAGTGCGTATAACCCGAATGGGTAGTAAGACGCGGTGCTAATAATAATAATACCATTAGTTTTGAGAGAGTATGAAAAAAACACAACAATAAATAAGTTTTAAAAATCACCTTCAGTTCACACAATATTTTCTGTAAGAATTTTCGAGGAGCAAAGATGTACCAAGTGTGTTTGACAGAGACATCTTCTCTAATGAACTAACCCGCCTCAGTGGCGTAGTTGGCTAATGCGCTAGTCGTGTTGAGCTCGACTGCTGAGGACGGGGAGATCGAGATTCGAATCTCGGTCGGGTTAACTGGGGTGGTTTTTCCTAAATGGTTTTACACTCTCCCTCCACGCAAATGTGGGTTCACTTTCTCTAATTCAACCTTCCCAATTCCTAATCCATTAGCGTAATTAGTACTTAAAGCATCCTGAACGGGTAGTAAGACGCGGTGCTAATATTATATATTATATCTAATGAACTAGGGTCTGCTAATTACGCGCTCGCTTGCTCGCTCGCCAATTTGGCCACCCAGTTGCTCGCACGCTTGTCAGTCTGGCCGAGCCCTAAATTGTATCACCTCTTTGGTGTGTATTTGGAAAGTTCCTTTTTTTTTGTTAGTGAGTTTGTTTTAAGAATTGAAGGGGACGATTAGTTTTTGTTTTATTATTGGCGTCGCTTTTAAAAATGGTATTAAAGCCAGGATGTTTAAGTTTCCAATGAAGAGGCTAAAAGGGACAGTGCTGCAAAATATTACAATTTTGAATTATAAAAAATTTACACAAGAGTGTTGAATTTAACTTGGAGAGGAAGTGAGAAGTTTATTCATATCTTTAATTAAATATAAAGATATGTATTTTTTCAACCACAGAATGTCTATGGGTGAGAAGTTTCCATTTTTTTTTTTTTGTTTTGCTGCTACAATTTTAATCAGTCACTTAGTGACTATATCTTAAGATAACTTACAAAAAGGAAAATGGAACTATGAGCAGCAAGGCTACTTATTAATTTTAATCGAAATTATGGTATAGTAATCAATACCTTGTTAACAAAACAAAGTTTATACATATTAATATAAAATTTACAAACACCAAAGTTTTAACTTTGTTTCAAGTTTTTTTTTTTTAAGAAAATTATGTTACCTTAGATATGTAAATTAACGGAGCTCCATAGGCAGGATTTGATAAGACTGAAATTCAGAGTACATAAATAACCAAACAAATAACATAAAATAGTGTTTTTATTTATTTCATGATAACTATTAATTTTGTTACATTTCAATATTATATAAAATATAGGTGTAAGTGCATTTCTTACATGTTTTACCCCAAGCATTATCAACCAGTTTGTTGTTGTATCATGTAATATTGCTACGGCAACCAGACAGGCAAAGAGAAGGGGGTTTCCTAATCATGTGTTTAAACCAATTAGTCCTGAGATAAGGTTTTCTCGTGCAACTGAGCTAAATAATTTTATTTTATTTTACATTACTAGAGGAATTATATTTTATTACAATATAAGGGTTGATTTCTCCCCAACCCTTTGATATTCTTTCCCAATGAACTTGGTCTTTATAAATGTTCCAAGAACATCTGTGCACAGTTTGAATTAAATCAGTTAGTGTGTTAAAAAGTTATCATGAGACCTCCACCACAGATAGACAAATGCAAATCAGTGAAGCTAATAATCTTGGATATCTCTCTTCACTTGTTCAATAATCAAACCACGTGATAGTTTCTGTTTTTACACCCTGACAATATTTGTTGGATCATCTATACAGAGAACCTACCATACACGCATGCAATAAAACATTTCTGACCACAACTTGTCACTTGAGGAAGTGTGGGTTCCTATACAGCTGCACTGTTCGCACACCCATAAGGGAACCCCAGAATTAAATCTCTGATTGTGTGCACCTGTAGTTTTATTTCCCCTTCAATTAAAGAGAATATAACTTATTTTTTACGGTGGTATATTTAAGTAAAATAGGCTGATGTATTGAAATTTTGTAACTGTTTAAATCAGAGATCTACAAGATTTCTAATTTCGGAGCAGAGCCAATCTTTAACATAGTATTCTGGCGTGAGTTTGGCAAATTTATGTGTTCTGCACGTTTGATCTTTCATAAAACTATTTCTTCACCTTGTGGGGATGAATAACTCATTGTTTATGCCTTTTTTTTCTTAGCACCGCATCTTTCTCCTCATTAGGACTACATACTTTTGTACTAATTATGCTAATAATTTTTGGGATGTTTGTATTTAGATGAAGTGTACCCGCATTCGTAGGGAGGGAGAGTGAATAACAATTTTGGGAAAATGACTCGGTATACATGACCCAAGATCAAACTTGGATCTTCCCATCATCGACATTCTAAACTACTGCAAGAGTAGTGCCTTAAGTCATGCGGCCATCCATCGGAGCGGGTTGTTTAGTTTCAATATCATATGTGTACCAGCTAATGTAGCTGTTCTTTGCACAGGAATCTTAAATTATGTTGAATATTAATCCTTTATTGGTATGGGTTGTGATACAAAATGCTAAAGTGGGTTGACTAAATAATACACAATATCATAATGGGGATCTAATCTGAACATGTTTTAAAAGCTGACATTTCTTTTTAAGACTAAGTTATAAAATTAAAATTATAGCACTGTGTCTTACTACCCGTTTGGGTTATATAGTTAAGTACTAATTGCGCTTATGGGTTAGTAATTGGGAAGTTTGAGTTTAGAGGAAGTGAACCCACATTTGTGTGGAAAACCATTAAGGAAAAACCACCCCTTTTCACCCGACTGAGATTCGAACCTCGATCTCCCCGCCCTCGGCAGTAGCGCGCTAGCTAACTATGCCACCACAGCGGGTATTAAGTTATAACTTATCTATACACAATTCTGTGAACGCTTGCCTGTTGGTGCTAATAAGAAAAGTGTCACAGCATAAATAATTGGTTGTTAAAGGGTTTTAATTAAATCCAATCAAAAGTATTTTAGCCATTTTTTTATCACATTTTCCGTTTACTCTTTTTACCCCATTTAAGATTTTTATCTTTCTACCCCTTTTGTGACTTTTTAATCTTTTAACCTTTTTTATGTATTTTACCCCTCTTAACCTTAAAAACTTTTTATTTTTTTTTGATTTATTTCTTGCCATTTTTTTCCTTTTTGGTTAGATTTAATTTTACCGTGTTTGGCCTTATACCCTTTTAAACCAAGTTCACATAGCCCCAAAGAAATATTTTAGGGTAAAAGTTGTAAAAAGAGTATAAAAGGTGTAGGGTGGAAAGGTTTACAAGTAAAAACTTATTAATACATAAAATATATTTATTTGAAATAAACTACTACCCTCCATGGCCCCCAAACTACATTACAAATTGTATGAAATGTAGTAGTAAAACTTTATTATGGCGTTAATATTTCCTAGTTTTTTAGTTTTTATAAATTAAAAAAGTAATCAATATTTCCAAATTGTGGCTTCGAGGTGTTCACACACGGGGCCTATTAGTATTTAAATTTCAGCCCTCTGCATGCAGTACATATCACACAATGTTAACATAGATAGGGGATGAACTCGAGTAAGCTTTGTGAGGAGCTATTCTTATTTATTTTTTATTGCATCTTTCTACCTGTTCAGGTTATATGCATTTTGCATAAATGTTAATTACTCTAATGGGTAGGGATGAGGAAGGAAGCATTTTAGGGGTAATCTACCCACATTTGTTTGGAAGATAGAGGTTAACCATTCAGGGGAAAAAAACAACTTCAGAAGCCCCGACCAGGACTTAAACCCAGATCTCCCCAGTCATCAGCAAGGAGCTCTCTTGAACTTGATTCTTATGAAAAAAATTGAACTCTTCAGAACTTAAGTTTAAACTTTAAATATATGGAAATATTCTTTATTTAACTACCAACATTAACCTTCACTTTTACATTAATAAAATAAATATATATTTACATTTTGTTAATAGGTTTCAAACGTGTTTATAAATACAATATATTTTCTTACATGAATGGAGGTTCAAATGGCACATCTGGGAATATTTTTACTTCAACATCATTTTTATATTATTGTTCACATTTGACCTTGGAATGCTCTGTCTACAGACTCTACAGATTAGGCTTCCAGCAGTGATAAGTGCTGTGAAAAAATGTTTTAAATACTTAACAAAAAAGGCATTCACATGGATTTCTGACATTAATTTTCCCCACATAAGGTGCTTGGTATATAATACAGGATGTCCACTATGAAATTCCAACATTTTGAAAGGAAGAAGATACTACCAAAGCTCACGTGAAACTTTTATAGTGCATGTCATAGCCACAAGGGTGATGCAGACAATCACTTTCTTAAATGGTGACTGAGTGAGCACAGGTTGTGTGGTGGTACTCAGAAACAAAATCGGTCACTCAGGTGCGACAAAACTTCCGCCATGTCTTCATTAAGAACCCTTTGACATTCAAGACAGTCAAGAAGTGGTGTGATCAATTTTTGGTGACCGGTAGTGTGTTGAAAAGACATGACAGAAATCCCGACATTTTGGAAGAAGCCGTAGAAAATGTGCGAAAATCATTTGAAAGAAGCCCATAAAGCTTGTTAGACATGGAGGGGGAGGACTTAGAATGAAATGGTTGATGGTTCATCAAGTTCTACACCATCAATTATGCTTTCACGCCTATAACTTACAGATTTTGCAGGAAATAAACCTGACGATAGGCCAAAACAACAATCATTTGCAATCATTATGCCGGATTGCATCAATAATGACGAACACTTTTTATCACATATAATGATCCTGGACAAGGCAACCTTACATTTTGGGAAAAGTGAACCAGCATAATGTGCAAATTTGGAGATTGAAAAATCCTGATATAGTCTAAGATCACGAGCTTGATAGTCTGAAAGTTAATGTGTGGTGTAGTCTCATGCACATTCTGATGATGGACCACTTTTCTTCGCTGAAAACACTGTCACTGGATATACTTAAGATTTTTGCCATACCACAGATAGCAGCCATGCAGCCAACCATAATTTCTCAGCATGACAGTATCCCACCCTATTGAAGCTATGATGTCCAAGATTTTCTAAATAACTCATACCTTAACCTTTGGATAGATTGTGATGGTCCAATTCCCTGGACTCTGCTTTCTCCAAAATTGCTCGATTAGATTTATTCTTTTGGGGGTTTGGGGTATGTCTAAGACATAGTGTACTCAATGAAAGTTATTAGCATAATGGGTTAAAGTCAGCACATGACAGGTGCTATAAGCTCTGTCACAGTAGACACGCTGCAGAACATATGGCATGAAATTGACTACAGACCAGACATTGTTCGGCACGAACCAAAGTGGCCCATGTGGAGGTGCACTAAACTGAACTGAACTTAACCTTCATGTTAACTATCATGTTCATGCTTTAAATATTTCACTTCAAACTGTATGTGTTTGAAATGTTGGAGTCTCATGGTGGACACCCTGTATATTTACAAGTTTTACATTATACCAAACGTTTGATTCTTTATTGCCAAACAAAATCATTGGGAAATAGTTTCAGTTAGTACAAACTAGCTTTTCATCGATTTTTTGTGTGTATTTTGTGATGTTTTACAGGCAACCATCCAATTTATCACATTAACCATTATTTCCTGAGCACAAAACAGATTATTTCAATTTTATGGAATTAATTTATGATATATTTTAGACTTGAATCTCAGTTTTTACATTAAACTCATCACAAAAATCATATTACACTATTAAATAATCTGTACTGATAATTAAAGCATGCCCAATCAACTTTTGCATTATTGGCAATCAGTATTTTCCAATTGTTACACCTATAGTTAAACTGTCATATCAATGTAATAATAATAATAATAATAATAATAATAATTTAGTAATACTTTTAAATGAAAATGAAGACCGGGTATTAGGGTTACATAAACAATGGTTCTAACTATGTATTTATCATTATTATTATTATTATTAGCACCGCGTCTTACTACCCATTCGGGTTATACGCACTTACGCTAATGTGTAATGGTAGGGTGATTGTGCGATGAAATGAAGGACCTACAGTTTAACGTGGAATCCGAACCACGGTGGAGACCTGGCATTCCCCACATTCACAAGATGTCTTGTCAGAGGTGAAGGAAGGGTTTGGTAATCAGATAAATCTTTGCCGGGACCGAGTATTGAACCCCGGCCGCCAGCATAGAAGTCTGACACCTTACCCCTAGACCACCAGGTCACCCTATGTCTTTATCGATATGCATTGTTATTGTGATGTTTTGTCACATGTTATTCAGTCAAACATGGTTGTAACACCCTAAGTAATCAAAAGGTTTTAGACTTCATATTCGGATAGTGTGGTCCAACACCTTAGCTCAATTGGTAGCATGTTTGACAACTAAGTTAAGGGTCCCGGGTTTGATTCACGGTATGGCCGAAAAATCTATCATTTATGGCAATATGGGTTTACCCTTTCACATTGATAAATTAACGGCCAGGTATTGGATGTTGTGCCTGGATTAGCCTTAATCTATATTATAAGGCATATAAAGCTACAACAGGCTTAGCCAGCTGGTAGTGAAATTATATATGGTTTGAATAAAATAACTGGCCCAGGCCATAGGCTGGAAACGGCAATGGATGTAAATTCACATAATGTGAGAGCTGTTTAAGAGTTATCCTAGAAATAGCTACAGTTAGTAATTAGTTCAAAATAAAATCTAATAACTTTGCTAAGTTGGTTAAAGAATTCAAGGGACGTACTTATGTTTATACAATGTATTAAATAAACAGAGAAAACTAGGGGCTATGAGCTCCATGTGCGTTATTCAAATCATGGTAGTTAATTTTTGTGGTTTCTTATGTGAGTAACTTTGTAACAATGATAAAATCCTTTTACCTCTGAAGTGTAAAGTATCTTCAATTAGCCTAGGCCTGGATGTTAGCATATTGAGTCAAACAATCTACTAAGCTTGTTACAGAATGAAACACGAGAAAAAACAGTTTGTCGAAGAATTGTTGCAACGTTTGACATTTTAGAAGATGTAGTATAGAAGGTATATATTGCCCTACAAGTTTTCACTGGGCCGACCAAACTATTATTTACTTATGACCTAGTTTTAACTTGTATTATGGGCTTGCCATAACCAAGTTCAACCATACTTTTTAAAAGTTGGCATTTTGCCAAAGTTTAAGTAAAAAGATGTAAACTCCAAAATTCTTTGTAAAACTCAAGCTATACCTTATTTTATCAAGTTTGATGGAGAGTAAAACGGTCTAAAAATACAAACACCAATAAGAGGATTTACAAATTTACTACAAGAATTCCTTGTTTATTAATTTATAGTTGTGTGTATTTATAGTAATTTAATGCATTTGGCAAATTTTAATTATCTTTAGTACTGGTAATAAAATATTTTGTTAGATATTCTCAAAGGTGATTTTTACTTGACTATGGCAGGAGAAGAGTAATGTGGTTGGGTGTAATGTTTGTTTGTAATCAAGTTTTTTTTATCTAAAATACTCAACTGATATTTATGAATGTTGTATAAAATGGTTTTTTATGATCTAGGGAGTGCTCCTAGTTGGGATTGGGGTTGGGCGTAGATCACAATATTCAGGAAATTCCAGGTTATTATCTCAGACATGTGAAGAATGTAAAAAAAACTTAATTTTTGTTATTGATTGGTAAAAATTAAATTGTGACTAATGTTTATAAATCCACAAAACTGTCTACTGTGAAATAATATGCACCAAGTTACATATTAATAATGCTACCCAGTGTTGTGTGAGTTTATGATTTTAGGAGTAAATATGAAATTAAAACTTGGGACTAAGAAACGCGTTTTACTTTCCTAATTAAATTTTATATAATACAATTATCGAAGCAAAACACTTTTAGAAGCTTCCAAATTTCAAATGTGATAAACTGTGTAAAGTTTGTTATGGTATTAATTACAAGGTTGTTTTGACTTGCTTTTAAACCTAAAACATGCTATTAACTATGCATGTGAATTCATAATCAATATCAGATTAACTATCATATACAAAACTTATTTTTATTTATCAATATATATTTAATTAAAATTGCTGAAAAAATGCCACATAGCCTAGTCATATTAGCTAACTTGTAAGTAATTTGATTTGTATAAATACTCTATAAAATTTTAGAATAGAAAACAAAATTAAATATTCAAATTACTTTGATTTCCCTAACAGATTGTGTCACTCTGTATAACACATAAGTGGACACAACTCAGCTCAGACTAGATTCTGTTTCTTATTGCAGCTTTATGCATTAGTCAACTATCTTCACTTTTTACCAACAACAGATGATTGTAGAAAGTTCTACTTTATTGCGATTCTAGACTATAACTTGGGTTTTTCTAAAATATTGGTTATGGCAGAGAATCTCAAGAAAATAACTAATAATATAATAGTATTAAGTGGATAATAATCCATTTCACCTAAAGTTTACTTGATTAGAAGCTATGGAAGATACAGATTACAAACAACATGATATTTAACCAGACTCAGGCGAGCTCATCCTGTATTAAACGTAGGAGGCTTCAAGATTGTTTGGTGATGGCTGTTTTTATAAATAAATGCATGTTGTTTGTAATTTTCAGGGTTTGAACACATTTTATATTATCTCACCATTCAGGAGAATTTTCTTTTGAACACCAGGATATTTTAAATATATTATTATTGCCATTTTTTCAAACACATCCAGCCATTGTAACTGGGTCAACGTTTTAAATTATAACCAGCTCATTTGAATGCTATATAAGTGCCTTTAACTACTTTGGTTATATCAGTCTTTCAAGAAGTGGTGTTGATTTACATATTATAGTTTTAAATATTATTTTTTTTGTGCTAGGCAATAAGAAACACTTTAAAAATAAATACAACATTTTCGAAAGCATGATTCATTTAAAATGGCACGCCAAAAATGGCTGAACTAAATAAAAACTTTCTGTGTGTTAAATTAAGTTTGTGTGTGCCTGGTTTCTAGTTAAGTTTGAATAAAAATTACTAATCGGTTTTGGAGTAGTGTTTACATTTAAACAGACTCCTCGGTCGGCGAGAAAATATAAATCACTATCAGGCCACATACCTTAAAATACAATGGTCTGCATCATTTTCTGGAACTACTTCTATATTCTGTTTAAGCTTACAATCCCTTTCACCCTTCACTATAACTTTTTATTTATATGAAAGAGGGGAAATAACTACTGACTAATTTTTAAAGGCTGTTAGTTCTCAAATATCTTAAAATTGTATGTTGTCAGCCTATCAAATAATTACTGTATTTGTTAACAAAGGCTAAAGCTATAGCCCTTTTTCATTGAGCTTAAGCTCAAAGCGCCGCAAATATACTTAAAAGGTATTTTAAAATGAGCTAATTTCCCATTTTCACCCATTTCTTTCCATTAATAAAACTGAAACTATAAGGTTGTTAAGAAAAAAGAACCTTGTTGGAATCTGTCGAACCTATTTTGGCATGAATCATATTTTGAAATAATGCACTGTCTCACTTGCCCGGGCAGTCCCCTGGGTTGTTTCATCACAATTGAAATTGGAAACAGAGCTAGTGATGAGAAAACTATTATATATTTCCAGTTTTGGTAAAATGTGTGCTCTAAGCATTATTTAACAACCAACCTCAGGTGCCCACCTAAAGTGGATTATTATCCTTTTATTTTAACAATGGTAGATTAAAATATATATAACCTTACATCTTAATTTGAAGCAGGAATAGAAAGTGAGATAATATACTCAATTATTTTAACAACCATATATGAATTATTTTTTTACGTGGTGCTGGAACTACGCCGAGGCCTGATAGGCTCGAGAGGGGCGTAGCGGCTGTTGATGTGGACATTTCCTGGGGGAGGGATGGAAGGAGGGGAGGGGAGACCTGGTTTGGCGTCGGGGCACCGAGTCAGGCGGATGGCGGGGCGGCCTTCCGGCGGGGTTTCCTCCAGGATCAGCTGCTCTTCGAGACTGGGGCGGCGCCACTTGGGCACGGGGCTACCAACCTCTGCCCGGCAGTCCACCTGCGATGGAAGGTAAACAGTGTCGAGAGAGTATATTTAACCGTCAACACAAATGACAAGGGAAAGCGTATTCAACACTGCAGTACAGTAATAGCTCTCTCTCTCGACGGGTTAGGGATCAGAGCGCTGACAAAAGTCGAAGTTTAGCTTTTAACTAGCTTGCAAATGCATTAGATATTAATAGGTTGGTTATTTTAATCACAAAAATAAGAAACTCAATGTGGATGGTCTCAAAAAACACTGCACACCGAATGACCTCCATTCAAAGACTGAACGCTGAAAGACATAAAATGTTGTGTGTTGGTGACAAAATGCAACGAAATTTGGAAAAGGGGCTATAATTGAAAGTCATGGTATTACTGTACTTTACTGTTGAGTTTACTGTTTAGTGTTGACTCGATAATTTGGACAAATTTAATTGGAAATTTCAAAATCAATTTTCTTCACTATCGCGTCTTAATACCCATTCAAATTATACGCTAATGTACTAATTACTCTAATGGTTTTAGAGGTTAGGTAGGTTATATTTATATGAAGTGTACCCGCATTTACATGGAGGGAGAGAGTAAAACTATTTTGGAAAAACCACGCTCAGTACACCGACAGAGATTCGAACCTCGATCTCCCCGTCACTGGTAGTCTTGTCTACTGTGAGAATAGCGCCTAAGACCTCGCGGCCACCGAAACTGGTTAAAATCTATTATTATTTTTATTAGCACCGCGTCTTACTACCCGTTTGGGTTATACGCACTTACGCTAATGTGTAATGGTAGGGTGATTGTGAGATGAAATGGAGGACCTACAGTTTAGCGTGGAATCCGAACCACAGTGGAGGCCTGGTATTCCCCACATTCACAAGTTGTGATTAATACACGTCTTGTCAGAGGTGAAGGAAGGGTTTGGTAATCAGATAGATCTTTGCCGGGACCGAGGATTGAACCCGGCCGCCAGCACAGAAGCCCGACACCTTACCACTAGACCACCAGGTCACCCTAAAACCTATTCTCTATAAAACATAGTTTCATTAAAAACAAATAAATTGTTGCTTTTGTGTGTGCACCATTTCTTATTGCCTATTAGAGCATTATTAATATTTACACTTATGAGATGGAGATGAGGGGTGTAGAATTTTGGGCAAATGTTCACACATTTGCGTGAAGGTTCAGAGGGAAACCATACAAGGAAAAAACTCAGTATACCTAACTTTATTACTCTAGGGGTACGTCATGTACGCATGAGTTGTAATTATCATTAAATTTGAACAAGTCTGATAAACAAGTTGACATAATGTCACGGACTTTCATAATCTTTCCTTTTGTCACAGATTGATATGGCTACGCCTGGGGTTTATTAAAATTTGAAACAGCCTTTTATAAGCTACAATGTATAAAATATTTGTTTCCTGTTTTTTTTTAACGCACAGCTTGAAGGTGTATGTTGATTTTGGCCCTGAAGGGGGTACATGACGAGCAAAAGTTTTGAAAAACCTTCAGTATAATATTAAAAATGCATACAAAGGGCGAATTACAAACTGTTAGGTGTCCATCCTTGAGACAAGCGTTAAGAGTTACTGTCTTAGGTCGAGTTAATTTGCTGTTTCGTAGTATATATGTTTTTGTAAGAGTTCGAAGACTCGTAAATCTTAGAATTTACTTATATATCCTAGCATTTACCAATATATATTTTGATAAATTCCAAAATTCCTTAGAATATGTTTACATTTTGAGTTTTAACCATCTCTAGATTCAGATGGGAGAAGGGATATCCAGTTCTAACTTTGAACAACACTCAAAAGTAAAGCTAGGTTAGGTTAGGTTAGGTTATTGGTTTACTTTTGAGTGCTGGTATAAGCTATAACTGATGATCATCTCTCCTGCCTGACTCTAGAGATGGTTAAAACACAAAATGTAAACACATTCTAAGATATTTCGGACTTTTACCATCATATACTGGTAAACGCTAAGGTATACCGGTAAATTCTAATATTTACCAGTCTTCTTACTCTTACAGTAACATATAGGCATATATATATATGATCCGTTTTATA
Source organism: Timema cristinae (assembly GCA_039000515.1). Lineage (NCBI taxonomy): Eukaryota > Metazoa > Arthropoda > Insecta > Phasmatodea > Timematidae > Timema > Timema cristinae. The sequence continues at coordinate 49,272,167 of JBCFYV010011164.1, forward strand.
TTTATTTTAATCTGAATCATTTACCGAGTTCCTCCTGTTTTCCAGTGGGGGTAACATGTGTGGTTTTTTCCTCTGACGCATGATCGGCTGAGCAGAGCTTGCAGGTGTGTTGTCTTTCATACTGTCTTTGTTTTGGGGGGGACGATCATCTGAAAAAAAGGGGGGTGATACTTTTAAAATATTGTTTGAAATTAAAAAGCCAATTAAATAAAAATAAGCTATTTTATGAGAGATTTCCTTAAATTGTGTAGAAAATTTACTTTTGTCAAAACAAAAATAGGTGGTTAACTTTACACTTTTTAAGTTACTTAAAGGTAAGATACACTTTTAACCACTAAATAAAGTACAATACGCCTTCACCTAAAGTTATACAAATCTACATTACACTTCCCTTACATTTTGAACCCATATAATAATTATGCCTTAACACCTGACATCAATACAACCTATTAATAATACCTCAATTTGACCCATTCGACCCATGCTACCCCATAATAAATTTGGTTTCTTAAACATATGCAACCCCAAAAAAAGTTTCATTATTTACTTCAAGCTATACTACCCATGACACACCCCTTTGAAATTTTACAACTCCACAATACACCCTTTTATAGATATACAATCCCATATTACAACCCTTTCAAGTTATACCTCCCCATATTACAACCCTTTCAAGTTATACCTCCCTATATTACAACCCTTTCAAGTTATACCTCCCCATATTACAACCCTTTCAAGTTATACCTCCCCATATTACAACCCTTTCAAGTTATACCTCCCCATATTACAACCCTTTCAAGTTATACCTCTCCATATTACAACCCTTTCAAGTTATACCTCCCTATATTACAACTCTTTCAAGTTATACCTCTCCATATTACAACCCTTTCAAGTTATACCTCTCCATATTACAACCCTTTCAAGTTATACCTCCCCATATTACAACCCTTTCAAGTTATACCTCTCCATATTACAACCCTTTCAAGTTATACCTCCCTATATTACAACTCTTTCAAGTTATACCTCTCCATATTACAACCCTTTCAAGTTATACCTCCCCATATTACAACCCTTTCAAGTTATACCTCTCAATATTACAACCCTTTCAAGTTATACCTCCCATATTACAACCCTTTCAAGTTATACCTCCCCATATTACAACCCTTTCAAGTTATACGGGATGGGGCAGAAAATGTTGACACATTTAATAACAATATAGATTTAATATTTTAGCTACTAAATTTTCCAAATTAAACTTAAAATTAGCAAAAGATTGACAATTTTCTACATATCCTTTAATTATTAATTTTTTTAAACAATATACTTATTAAATACACCATTATATGCAATACATTGTTGTATGTGCGCTTCAAAACTTGACATGACTTTGCACTATGTATCTTGATGAAGTGGTTCAACTTTCAGCACAATTATATATTTAAGTTCCTGAATTGTTCTCGGACGAGTCACGTAAACATGACTGTTTATCAGGCTCCACAAGAGAAAATATTGGCTGGCGGAGCATAGTCAGTACTCAGAGTAGGCCTATGTCGGGGTTGTGTGGGCCATTGCCCCAGCTTGCTTGAACCATATGTCGTCACCCGAGAATGCAAGTGTTCTATGTCCAATTTTCTAGTTTTGTGTAAAAGAGCATTAAAGTTTGACCATGTGTATAAAACCAATGATACTAGATGACAACTCAAGTTTCTGTCCCCTTAAGTAATTAGATCTCAGACTTTCAATGACTGACAAACAATGTTTGAGGTATGTGTGCAAAGTAGAGATTTTAATTAATTAAATTGGACATACTACAAATGCACTTAAAGAAGATTGATTTTTTGAGTGCATTTGTTCTATCTCCAAACAATAACAATGAAATCAGTCTGCAAAATGTTTATATTTTCTTTTTAAAATTTTATTTAGTAAATTATAAAAAAATAGTAGTCTCTAATAGTACATTGAATACACTGCAAAACAATAAATAAAACCCTTTTGATTAATTAAACATGACTTATTAAAAAAAAGAAAACAAAAATTTACTTATTTTAAGTTCTTTGAGAAAAGGCTTCGATAGAAAAATGCATCTTCCTTAGGCATGTATTTTAACATAGACAAGATATCTTTTTTCTTTTCTTCTGTCAAACTCTTGATGCATGATAACCTTCTGACTACAGGCAGTAGTTGCTCCATATATTCTTTCTCTAGTGAAGACGATGTTGCTTCCCTAGATGTTCTGATGATTTTCTTTTCCATGAGAGTAACACTTTTCAGATCATCTTTAAAGGACTCTCTGAACTCTATCAGTAGCGGAGACACTTTTTTTATTACAAGGTGCTTAACCCTGGCGAAAGGGACTCTTGAAAATTGAAGGTTATTAGCAGCAGCTTGAAAATTGAAAAAGTATTCATTACTCATATGTATTAACTTCATGAGCTTCCCAGATTTCACCAATCCATTCAGCAGTCTAATTAGGCTAACTGGGCTGTAAACCTCCCGTCCTTTTAGCCATCGCTCAATGACACTGTGCACGGAATCCACCTCTTGAATGTTCCCATGCCCCGGCTCACTAAACTTCTGCTCAATTACTGTCAGTCTCCCAGAGGCAATGCTAGAGAGGAATTTTTTCAATGCTAAGCACATAATGGAGTTTCGGTTCTGGGGAATACATGAGTCCGACCATAAAATGATTTTTTCAAGAGTAGCATGATCTTTCATGATCTCTGTAAGGATTTGCACTAGCGCACTTGCAATATCATTTCCAGACCTACCACTCTTACATTCATGCCAGAGTGCACAGTAACTTTTATTATCAACAGAACAATGTGCAGTCAAATTGTAAAAATTAAATTTTCGTTTGTAGAAAAAATTTGAGACCTCTGCCCGGGAAGAGCAAAAACATTTTCAAGATCAAAGCAGACTACCGCTGTGCTGTTGTTTCGATTTTTATAATTATAGTTATGTCTATCTTCATCCCGCTCAATTTTACAAACAGATTTATTTTCCATATGTTTCTCAAAGAATGCTTTTTTATCACTGCTAACTTCTGGGTTTGCTTTCATTTCTTCGCAATAATCACAGCGATCTTTTTTGGGAGAGATAAAACCAAGATTAAACTCCTTGTTAAAAATATCCCTATGATATTCTCTTTCAGTGGGTGTGCTACTTTTTCTGTATACAGCTTGTACATTTTCGATACATTAAGGTGTCCTTCAAGAAAGTGACGTTTTGAACCTTCCCGGCAATAATGGGATTCAATGTGAGGGAATGATTGAATATGTATCCTAATTTCCTCTTTTCTTTTATCATCTATATGACTCTTTGTACTTTTTCCTTTGCAAGGTGATCTTCCTACAGTTCCACATTCTGGATTGTAAACATTCTCAAAAAAGTAGTACACTCGACGTTGGCTAATATCCAATGTGTTGAGGAAAAAGGTTTTACAAACCTTTATATAGTTATCATTTATTGAAAATTTGTATTCATAAGAAAACATTTTTTTGCGGCTATTATTCAAAGTCCTTTGCCTTGATTTAATTTTTCTCTGAATAAATTTTGCATAGAAATGATTCTTTTTATCATCATTCAGCTTCCAGAATTCATCATGAATCTGCTTTCTCGTCTCATCTGATATCTTATTGTAGCACTTAAATTTGCATGAACAAGTCTTCTTCACTTCCCTGCGCGGCCTTAAGTTGCCCTTCCTATCAATGTATTCATCACCACATTGCCTATTCTTCTTCCTGACTTCAGACTTCCATTTTTGTTTACTTACTTTTCGTTTTCTACTTCCATTTAAATTTTCATTTGCTGTTGTATAACTGTGATCACTCTTACTTGTGAGTTCCAATGAGATCGTTTCCTCCACTACCTCACATTCATTATCAGTAAGCATGTTACTAGGATTAGCTTGAATGTCAAAAATTACATTGCCTACTTCCTCTACTACTACTTCACTCTGATAGTCAATACTATCAGTTATAATAATCATTTCCTCTAGTACTACTTCACTTTGAGTGTCAATACCATTAGTTGCAATGCTGACACCCACCTCATCTATTACTACTTCACTTTGAGAATCAATATCAGTATTTGTAAAACCGGTACTCATGTCATCTAGTAGGCCTACTACTTTATTTGGAAAGTCAATACCAGTAGTTGAAATACTGGTACCCACTTCCTCTTGTACTACTTCACTTTGACAGTAACTACTGGTACTAATTGGCTGCAATGAGTGGAGATCCGACACTAGTTCATCATATACATTTTCTACCTCATCACTGTCACTGTCGGATGAATTAGAAGCTGGCATGTAGATTGAATCCTTGTCATTGTCTTGTTCAGAATTATTTGAGCTGCAATGACAAAGATTAATGTATTTCAGATGGGATAATTTTTAAAATCTTATTTTCATACCAAAACATAAATGTATATGATTGAACAAACAATGTTTAAAGATTAAATAAATTATCTCTAACAGCCTACTTATATTACGATTTTAGTAATTATTACCTTAAGATGCAAAGAATAGAGTATCCTAAAACAATAAAGACAAAACTAACCTGTCATCGGAAGATAACGTGTCATCAAGAAGTTGTAATATCCTTGCTTCCTCTTTGCCATCCATTCTGTACACTAACACTTTTATTTGCTCAACTGTGGTTTTATAACACAATAAACCTATATCTAAGAATTCATATTTAGTAAATTAACTACTATTCATACATGTATTAATTTTAAGAAAATTGATAAGACCAACACAAATACAAACCAACAAGATGTATTTAGGTTTTAGAATGCAAATGGTTCATCTCCGTGTAAACAGCTAATTCAAAGATTATGATTGGTTGATGGAGATATAACAGTTACAAACTAAAATATTGTCAAGGAAAATGGAGATAGAATAAATGTATGTCTGAATTTTGCAAATAGATGGCACTAGTAGTCTCAGTTTCACTGCAGGTGAACCATATGCACTCTGAATAGACATAAATATCAAATATCTCAAATTTAGCCATTTTGGAGATAGAACACTTGCATTCTCGGGTGACGATGTTGTTGGTATCCATTCCCTTACGTTGCAGTTTACGGGTCAAAAAGGTTGAACATCATTGAAGGTACTTTGCAAATTGTTTCCCGGACTCCTTTGCTTCATGTTAAGGGGGCATAGGCTGGCCACCGCATTCATATTAAAGACTCATGTTTACGCGACTCGCTCAAAAAAAAATATTCAGGAACTTAAAGATATAATTATTGTGATGAAAGTTGAATCACTTCAACAAGAAACATTGTTCAAAGTCTTGTCAAGTTTAGGGGAGCGCATATAACCATTTATAGAATATAATGGCGGCCATCTTAAAGGTATTGTTTTAAACAATAAATTATTCAAGGATATGTAAGAAATTATCAATTGTTTCGTTGTTGTAATCTTAAGTTTAATTTGAAGTATTTAGAAGTTTAAATAGTAAATATATAGTGTTATTAAATATGACAACACTTTTTGCCCTACCCTGTACAACTAACAACACACCCCGTACAAGCTGTACAATTCCGCAACACGCCCCTTTGAAGTTATACAGCTCAACAACGTTATACAACCCCAAAACTTACCCCTTTCAAGTTATACAACTCCAAAACTTACCCCTTTCAAGTTATACAACTCAAAAACACACGCCTTGAACGTTATACAACCCCAAAACTTACCCCTATCAAGTTATACAGCTGAACAACACACCCCTTTCAAGTTGTACAATTCCGTAATACGCTCCTTTCAAGTTCTACATTTTCATAATACACCCCTTTTAAGTTGTACACATTCTTAATAGCCCCCTTTTAAATTGTACACATTCTTTATAAGCCCCCTTTAAGTTGTACAGCTCCGTAATACACCCCTTTTAAGTTGTACACATTCTTAATAGCCCCCTTTAAGTTGTACACATTCATAATAGCCCCCTCTAAGTTGTATACATTCTTAATAGCCCCCTTTAAGTTGTACAACTCCGTAATACGCCCTTCTCAAGTTGTACAACTCCGTAATACGCCCTTCTCAAGTTGTACAACTCAGTAATATACCCTTTTCAAATTGTTAAACCCCATAGAACACATCTTTCAAGTTACACAACTCCACAACATACCCCTTTCAGTATAGACATTACGCCCCTTTCGTACTATACAGCTTCCATCACACCCCTTTTAGGGAGCTAGTACCCCGTAGTGAATTATATTTGCAGTAGGTACCACAGCATTGCCACTTGGTTTAAAGAAATCCCCTGCCCTTTAAATGATGTCACTTTATTTCAGAGGTGGATAGCAACATTTTTAATTTAGCCACAGATGTGGTGAATAAGAAGTAAACTTATCCACACTATGTAAACAATGATAAATTAGGTTGCTCAATCGAACATTTAAAACAACACACATTGTTTGAACAAGTTTATTCAAAATATGTACACTTAAACTACTCGGTTACAATTTGACAACCCATTTGTCTGAAGGCCGAGATGAAACAAAGTGTTGGGAAAGTAGTGGAGAAGAGTTTTGTATGGGACTGTTGCATGATCAGACGGCCATATACACGCTTTACACGCCACGATTGAGTGCGGGAAGGTTTGTGACGCTCTTTCTTGCAGCCTGTCGTTCCCTCTACTGTTGAGGTTGCACTAATCCACGCCACGCCACGTGCTTTTGCCTGAACAGGCTCTTGGTCACTTCATCTTATCCTGTATACACACTCCACGGGATAACAGAATCATGTTGTCAATTTTTACTTGACACCGTGCCGTTCCAGATGACACGATAAATGACAGTCTTTCCCTTGGTAACAGACCGTCACTTCTATGACCCTACGGAGGATTTTTGTAAAAACGGGGGGAGGGGGTGTAAATAACCAACTTTTTTATGACTAGGCTTAGGTATAATTAACTGTTTAACAATACAATAACATAATATGTGATATAATTATGGTGGCACATAAAATATTATAAAGATGTTTCCTTAAGTAAAAAATAATAATTTAAATATTTATATTTTATCGAGACGATAAAAAGTAAGCAAAAAAAATCACACAATCATTCGCAGTACTCCACCATTCATGTCGCATTGATACCAACAGCCTGTCCAAGATATACATTAAACTTCAGGGGAAAACTTATTAAGTAGGAGTGTTACTAGTATCGCTTCTCACAGGAATCTACGACTGGAACAGTCTTTGTTCTCGTCTCATTATATTGATAATGTTTTATCTATATGGTTGACCTGGCGGTCTAGGGGTAAGGTGTCGGACTTCTGTGCTGGGGTCCGGGGTTCAATTCTCGGTCCCGGCAAAGATCTATTTGATTACCAAACCCTTCCTTCACCTCTGACAATACGTGTATTAATCACAACTTGTGAATGGGGAGAATGCCAGGCCTCCGCCGTGGTTTGGATCCCACGTTAAACTGTAGGTCCTCCATTTCATCTCACAACCACCCTACCATTACACATTAGCGTAAGTCCGTATAAACCGAACGGGTAGTAAGACGCGGTGCTAATAATAGTAATGTTTTATCTAGCGTAAATTTATTCCCCAATGGAAGAGGTTTGAATGTCTTCATACACCACCCCACCCCCTCTGCGCGCAAGGCCCTGGTCACGTCCAATCACGCGCAAAGCGAGGGAGGTTTTTCGCAAGAGCTATTCGTGCCGTTCTCTCTCTCGGGAAAGAGCGCGTATGTATTGTCGCCTAATGACTCATTCATAAAGCAGAATCCTTCCAATGAAGTGCGTGAAGTATCAATCAAGCTACAACTAGCACGCAGAGTCAGGAAAAAATGTATCATACTGTGAGGGCTGGCGAACTCATATCCACCACATTTTAGGGCCGATTCGCCACTTGTGGCGATTGATAACAGGGCTGCCCACCCTGACTATTTATAATAAATTCGTGTCTTCAGTTGTGCAACTACGCTCAAGGCGTTTAAGGCGTTTAGTTAATACGGTAATTGTAAAATGAGACTTTCACAAAAAATATATCTCAAACAACTACTATAAGTTTTACAACGGCAAGGCTAGGTGAGTGGTTAGCATGACTGGCTCATCCGAAAATGCCATATACTCTGACTAGAGTGTTAAACAATATGGCTTTCCATCCTCACCAGAAGAATGCTGATGCATTTAACTGAAATTCATTTCCTGATTCAATTTCCTTAGCCGTGCTTAAGATAGTCTCACAGACATCAATGTGTACGGATATTATTGATTGTTTTTTTAGACCTAATTAATTTTATTAATAGTAAAATCCAAAAAACTCGTGCCTCACCGTCTTTCTCATAGGATTCAAACCCCTTCAGATTTTCAGACAGGTTTTGGAAGCATAAGACTTTAGAGAGCTTGCCCACGACATGAGGCCCGTATAAATGAAACAAAGGTCTAGGAAATAAGGGATCCTATACAGACATTTTCTCATATTATCTTAAGAATCACTTTTTAGAGCAGTGGTCTCTAATTCAAGTTAATCAAAGAGGCAAATTCACAAACCCAGAGCGTATTGCGGGACATAATCTTTAGATACATGTTTTCTTAATTTTATTATTTCTTTTCTTACAAACTGTCTTGACTATACGTATTTTAAACACCTTATGGGCTAAGATAGAACTGAGAGGAAATGTACCCACATATGTGTGGAGGTAACGTAGGAAACTATTTATGAAAATTCCCCACCACCACCCCGCAGTATAACGGCTGAAAATCAAACCCCGACCTCCCCGTCACTGGCTGACTCAACCAGACGAGCCTCGTGTTTATTTCCAAGGCCACAGATGGGATCTAAACGGGATGGTGAGGGTTTTAATCCCAGTTGGGTGTAGGGTGTACTGGAGATGTTTTATCCTCAAATATTTCCCACTTTCTCGCTACTCAAATGCGGACACATTTCCTCTATATTTCTCTATTTTCCACAACCCTACCCCATTAGCGTAGTTAATATAATAATGTATTATAAGGCACGGGGTAGACCAAAAGCTTTAAGAAACAGGACATGGAAGGGTATTTGTAAAAGGGGTTTACGCCACATTGGGAAAAAGTATTTAACACCAGCACACTAAACAGGGATTTATTTCCACTGAGTCTAACTACCCATCTGGGCTACTCACATTTATCTACACCAATACCCGCTTTTGGTGGTTGCATCGTCTAAGGTGTCGCTATCACAATCGACTAAACTTACTATGACAAGGATATTGGGGCTCAAATCCCAGTCAGGTGTACTGAGGGTGGTTTTCCCTCGAATGGTTTTCCACTTTCCCTCCACGCGAATACGGTACACTCCCTCTAAATTCAACCTTACTCATCCCGAACACATCAACGTAATTAGTACATAAGCGTATAGCCTGAACAGGTAGTAAGACGTGGTGCTAATAAAATAGTTGCACTAATGGGTAATGATGAGAAAGGCATAATTTAGAGTAAATTCACCCGCATTTTCGTAAAGGGAGAGTGAAGGACCCGTTTTGGGAAAACCACCCCTGGTATACCAGGCCTGGATTCGAACTCCAACCTCTTCCATCACTGGCAAACCAAGCAAAAATAGTTTGCCAATGCAGGTAGTAGCGAATAGAACAATGATTTCACCAACCAGGGACAAACACGTTCGATCGAAAAACGTAGATATTCTTTAGTGAAACTATTAAATTTATCTAAATAATATCAAAGCCAATATCATATTCTATGCGATTTCAATTTTATTTGAATGTGTAGAAAGTAACAAGAATCAAACACAAGACAAAATCGATACTAAAGAACAAAACATTAATTGACGAAGATTAATAATAAATAAATTAAAATTTCAATTTGGTGTGAAGAAAATCAATTCATAATATCCTCCTTTAATTTTATAGTTGATAAACCACTTCTATAACTTAAACAAATAAACCGCAACAATAATATATTCCATATTAAGAGAACCTATCAACAAACTGAACAAAAATTCATTATTGTTCTATATTTGAATATGTATCGACGTTCTCCGTGAGGAATAACAATGAATGATTAATATTTTGGAGATGTGTACGTACCAGTTGATGCTTCGTGTTGAATGTTGTCGCTTTGAGCCAATGAAACAGCCTCAGCTGTTTTTGGAGCTAAAGGGCAGAAATAAAAAAAACTATATCGTCCCACGACCCACAGACTCTAACGATCAGTGAGATAGGTTCGCACTACGCTCATAGCCCGGACGAATTCAGGAGAGCCAACTTTAGTAGATAAAATATCACCACATCCTTATTTTTTTAATCTGTAAGCTACAGTTTTTTTAAATGTAAATTATATTTAATATATTTTATATGTAAATAAAATAATAAGTATATTATCGAAGTATATTAGGATTATAGTAGAAAGGAGGCGTATAGCCTGCACAGGTATTAAGATGCGGTGCTAAAAATAAAAATAAATAATATTAGAAAGGAACTTTTACAAAATTCAAACATATGTATTTGCATTCAACATTGATATTAGTTTTATTATATATTATTATTAGTTTCAGGCAGTCTATAAAAAGTTACAGGTGCAGATAACATGATTTTACGTAAACAAATTATATGTATGACAGTATTTTTTTTTTAGCGCCGCGGCTTTTGTTCGGGCTACACGCATACGTATTAGTAACGTTATTGTGCTAATAATAAGAGAGGTTGAATTTAGATTATCAATACTCACATTTTCACGAAGAAGAGAGAGAGAGAAGAGAGAGAGAGAGAGAGTGGAAAACCATTTAGTAAAAACCATACTCAGTTCACCAACCGGGGTTCAAACCTCGATTTCTCCGTCATCGGAAGTCATAGTCTATTGCAAGAGTGACGCCGTAGGCCATGCAGCCACCAAAGTGGATCTATACGACTATATTTTAGTAACTTTTGTAACTTTCAAAAAGTGCCTAACCCACTTCGGTGGCCGCATGGTCTGAGGCGCTGCTCTCGTCATAGACTAGACTGCATAAGGATGATGGATTGGTGTTAGATCCCAGTCGGGTGTACTGAAGGTGTTTTTTTCCTAAATGGTTTCCACCAACCCTTAACGCAAATGGGGGTACACTTCCTCTGAATTCAACATTCCTGATCCCCAACACATTAGTATAATTGGTACATGGGCGTATAGCCCAAATGAGTGCTAAGATACGATGCTAATTTATTTTAACAAGCTCTTACTTATTTAAGTGGGAATGTAGAAATAGATAAATTATATATAAGATGAGTATTTAAACTATATAGGCCTATATATTAGTATGTTATGGTTCCAGTATGTCGAAATCCCCGTCGGAGGGAGCGTGCGGGAAAGATGCTAGCGCCGTCTAGTATGAAGGTCGTGCTTCGAATCCCAACTGTGTGCAATGAGATTTGATTTTCTACCATATTTACGTGAAATTACGGATACACTAACTCTAACTTAAACGTCCCACATTCTGACCTCATTGGTCTAAATATGCGGATACCCAGGACAAGTAGTAAGACTTGGATCACAAAAAAAAAAAGCTTAATATTAGCGACTAATCTAATACAAATAAACAAAAAACAAACAGATTTACCTGTGAAGTAAACTTAAGTTTGTTCTGAGTCCGTAACACTGAGGTAGGGGTGTGAAAAAGTGTCGACACTTTACTAATATCAATAGTTTCCTTTCAATAGCATTATTTTTTTACTCGATACATTTTTTTCCGAACCCGCCTCGGTGGCGTAGTTGGCTAACGCGCTTGTCGTGTTGAGCTCGACCGCTGAGGACGGGAAGATCGAGGTTCGAATCTCGGTCGGGTGAACTGGGGGTGGTTTTTACTAAATGGTTTTCCAATCTCCCTCCACGCAAATGCGGGTTCACTTCCTCTATTTCAACCTTCCCAATTCCTAATACATTATCGTAATTAGTACTTAAAGCATATAACCCGAACGGGTAGTAAGACGCGGTGCTAAATATTCTATTTTTTTTTCGATACTTTTACTGATATTAGTACTCACACTTTTTTATCAAAATAAACAACTATTTTGCTATCTTCACTCATGGTGGTGTTAAATGTTTACTAGGCTGGACTGTGGAAGAACAAATGGCACTATCTCTCAATTCTCACTCATTGTCTGCAACTCTAGCATTCACTCTCTTTTAGCTCATCATAATTCATTGCAGTTTTTTCATCTTTGCTTATCAATACAGCCTGATGCCTGACCGGGCGCGACGGGGCGAGTAGTGACCAGGCATACTACCCCTTCCTTTATCAATTAGTTCGTATCACAAAATAAACAAAATAAGCTTTTGTAGAGTTTAACGGGTGCCTCAAGTAGACGAAGCAGAAAAGTGTATGTGTGTGTTTCGATACCGATACTTACTGTTATCGATACTTTTCTTTCGAAACTAGTACGGTATAGATATTTTTCTTCTAAAACTTTTAATGAGTACGGTATCGATAATTTTCTTTTGATAACATATCCCTACACTAAGGTGCCTGAAACGTAACGTAGGTTTAAAAAAAAAAGGAACTCGCCACAGAATAATGTGAAGTAATTTGCCACCACTAAAGTGATATATCACACTTATCCCTAAGTGCAACCATCTCTGACGAAGACATGGGGGTGCTCAAGTGATCATACATTACACCATACGTCTTCAATCCTGGATGCTTTCATCAGTGGCGTGTCGTGGGGTGTTTACAGAGTACCTGTGATATATTCACACCAAATACGTCCCCATTTGACTAATCACATATAGGCTCTTCTAAACTTAACCTCCCATGGAAAATGTGTTTCTGCTGTAGTCCAATTTTCATAGGAAGGATCTTATTTGACAGCTAGAAAATATACTAGATCTATCTTCACGTATCCACACCCCAAGTCGTGTGATTTGCAAATGTCACTTTTGATAGATATTATTAACCTTTCAGCACGTTTTACTACCCATCAGGGTTATACGCTTAATTACTAATTACGCTAGTGTTATTGTGGATTAGGAAGGTTATTATTATTAGCACCGCGTCTTACTACCCGTTCGGGTTATACACACTTACGCTAATGTGTAATGGTAGGGTGATTGTGAGATGAAATGGAGGACCTACAGTTTAACGTGGAATCCGAACCACGGTGGAGACCTGGCATTCCTCACATTCACAATTAGGAAGGTTATATTTTTAGGAAGTGTACCAAAATTTGCATGGAGGGAGTGTGGAAAACTATTGAGATTCAAATCTTAATCTCCCCATCATCGGCAGTCTAGTCTACTACGAAAGTAGCGCGTTAGACCATGCAGCCACTGAAATGGATAATGACCCTATTAAATAATACAATAGTATCAAATATGGCTGCAAAATGTTTGTAGTTTCTAAAAGGCCCTGCCTTTAAAAATTGGACTTTACCTGACCAATGAGTTCTTACCGAGTGACGAGAATACATCACTTAAAATAATTTCTCTTACACTGGCAACACGACACGACACTGTTGTTCGTATAAGCTGGGCTCACACTAAAATAAGTATTAACAAGTTAAGACCCGCTTCAGTGGCCGCATAGTGTGAGGCGTCTCTCCGGTGTTAGACGGGGAGATTGTTAGAATCACGGTTGGGTGTATTGGGGATTGATTTTTCCTTAACGGTTTCCCACTCTCCTTACACGAAAATGAGGGTTATTACTTCTAAAATACTTTATTACCCATTAGAGTAAATGTCATATTTACGTATAACCTGAGCAGTTAGTAAGGTGAGGTAATAAAAAAAAAGTAAAGTCGTTAGCGATGCATGCGCCCTATTTGTTATAAGTTTGCTTCGAAATAGATGATTCACAAATTAAAACTCAACGTGACAATTTAGCCAATCGTATATATCAATGGATAATAATTGATCTATAAAATCGTCAAATCATTTTAATGTAAGTATTAAAACTATTTAATTAAAATTAATTACGTTTATATCATTCGAGTAAGTAAGTTTCAAAATAAGTAACTAGAAAGACACATCAAATATATAAATAAAATACAACTTGAAATATTAAACTACTTACTCTCTGTTTGTTTGAAACTATCAATTTCCGCGTAGCGAATCTTAACAATAAATATAAAATATAGTCAAATCCAACATGTCTTGAGTAACTGCTAAATTGCACACAAATATAAGATAAGCGTTAATTCATTTACTTACAACACTTCATAGCACATACGTTAACTTTTAGTTTTTTAATACAGTAGTAAACCTAACATAAATGTTTCTTTGAATCAAAAACCCTGCGTATTACTGTGGAGGGTAGAAATGTGAGACATACAATTCTCCCTATAGTTTTTCCGGAACATTTTCCACAATTATTATTTATGTAAAATAATGTCGACTAATTAAATTAAACTAATGTAATCGAGATATAGATATCTCAAATATCTGCGTTTATACTTAATATTAATTTCTCCTCAGGGCGTTAACACCAAAAACAGCATCAAACGCGCTTCGGTGGTCGCACGGACTATCGCACTACTCTTGCAATAGACTATACTGCCGATGACAGGGAGATTGGTGTTCGATCTCAGTCGAGTGTACAGAGAGTGATTTTTCCTAAATAGTTTTCTACTCTATCGGGTGCAATTCCTCTAAATTCAACCTTCCTCATCCCTAACACATTAGCATAATTAGTACATAGGTGTATAGCCCGAATGGGTAGTAAGATGTGATGCTAAAAAAAAGTTAGTGAAGAAACACATGAATGCGAGACTTTGTAGACCCATTATGTTCATTAATCATGTTTCAAGTTTTTATCATAAATAGGTTAATTAAAATAATTTTAAGGTTAGCCTGACTTTTGTCTCCCACCCTATCCTGCGTGCTTCCTAACTACCCCTCCCTCTACCCCGTGCTCCCTTCTTGTGACCCACTCGTCTCGTAACACACTATATTTTAAAGAATTAGGCTCTAGGTATCACCTCTACAATTTAACCCCTCCACTGCAGAAAATGTCAATCTCAAATAGAGGGGAAGGAAGTGTATGGTTGTCTAAACGTGAGGCTGGCAGCACTGTTCCCGGGTGCACTGGTGCACTGGGGTGACGCTAGCCGTTGCCATGGTGACCATCACAACACACCTGACTGCTGGTTTGTACCCGGCCAGTCCACGAAAAATAAAAAGAGGACAAGGAAATCTTCCCACTCACTGCGACTTCTGTTGCCGGCCTTTTGAAGACAGCTTTAACGGACATCCGCCGCATGAAAGACACGTCCTTTTTATTTACGAAAATATAACACAAGGTAAGATTTTTAACAAATATTGACTCATCGTCTATCGACTGAGATATCCGGGTTCATACCCATGTCACACTGCTCCCTTGGTTTATTTCAAGACTCATAGTCAACAAAGAAGATTTTTTTTAACCTTTTAGTTTATTAACAACTTATTTTACGGCAGTCTTTTTTTAAGCTTTTTCCAATCTTGTAATCCTTTCAGAGCCATAGCTTAGCCAACATATATATCCTCCCAGCCTTTCATAAAAAATATTAAACAAATAGCCGCTATATATTGTAAAATATAAGCAGTTGTTGGAGATTTTAATACATATTTTTATATTAATGACCGGCTCTATGCTCTAGTGGTCAGAGCTCCTGGATAAGGATTAAGAGGTCCTGGGTTCGATTCCTGGTGTTAACATATTTTTATGTGAAGTAGTGTGTCTGGAACGGGTTAAACTCAGCTTTGTTAGAACAATTGAGGAACTATTTGAGTAAAGAAGTAGCGGTTTTGGTCTAGAAAACTGAGCTTAACGGCCTAAGGGTTTGTTGTGCTGACCGCATGACACCCTCTATCCGCAAATGTTGGCACTACCTTCGCCAACATGCAGCTACAATTAAGTCGGAAGAGCTCGCCTGCGGGCTGACGCCATTGATTTTTTTGTTTTTAATTTGCTATAAAATAACACTATTAATAGAGTAAGATTTTATCAATTCTACCGAAAAAATATTGTATTTTATAAAAGGTATTTCTTACCAGAATCTTATTACAACTGGTTAGCTCAGTTGATAGAGCTATATAGAGTTCAGACTAAAGTTTGTATGACGTCAGATTGCGTAGGAGTGGAGCTTCAAAAGTCTAAGAATGGGCTTACTGTATTTAGTACTAGCATTTATTCATATTACAAATCATATTCTATTCAGCGATCACTTTTTAACAAATGGTGATAATTTTTACAGCTAAACTAGATTTCATACATCTAGAAATTATTTTGATAAAAAAACAATAAAGCAGACCTACACCAGGATATTTACGTACTAGCCGATTATTTTAATTATTTGGTTAGAATACATTTTGTTACGAAGTGTTTTAAAACTTGAATAATAAATATATACGTAGGTCTACAATAGTATTAATTTATATTAAATAAACAGATATTTTCCAGCACACGCCTTTGCTCATCCAGATACCTTCTGTTAAGGTGGTATGTTTAAAAAAATGTGTCCTGGACAGCTATAGTTTGATCCCCGTAGGAAGAACCTTCATGAAGTTATAAAAACTGTAACCTTGTCACAACGAAACATGGGATGATTGTAACACTCACCTAATGCTGTCCCGGTTGACTCGCAATGGAATCGACTTCACAACACAAGACGCCACCTTCAACGCGCACTAAAACCGACTGAACTGGCGCTCGCCAAAAGTTCAAACACCTGTCTTTGGTTGTACCTTTGTACTCGAGCCTTCTTGCTGCAAAGTTAGTTACATTAGTTATAAGGCGCACAATGGAACATATTTACATTGAGGTAGGTTATTGGTTTATTTGTAGAGTATTGCAAACTAAATTATAAACTCCATTTTATAAAATTATATCTACGTGTTTGAGAAAAGTTATTTTATGTTTAAGAAAAACCTTTTAACTATTTATCTAAATATTTTTTATGCTAGCTATTATTTATTATTTAAAACTAGGCAGGAACCAATATTGGTTTACATTTCAACTACTCACAAGTTAGAGTTTTGCATTTTCGTATTTAAGAAAATAATAACTAAATAGGCCGCAACTAAATAAATTAGACGATGTTAATCTATTCAATATTTTAGTTTGTTGATAATATTATTATAAACAGATGTGTGAAAATCTGAGCAACGCTCGTTCAAGGATACCAATACTTTAACTATATTTACCAAATTTATAGCCTCTAACCTTTTTAAAGGTAATCTTCTTTAGAAAATCGTTGCCAACTGTTGGCGCAAACTCGTTTTATTTTGTGAGTTAACGCTAGAAGCAAAGTCGAAGCTAAAACTAGCGGACGATACAAAGTGGGGTGGTCATAATAACCCAAACGCTATCTTTTCCTCGAAAGTGAAGCTAACTAGCGGTAGCAACTAACTTTGCGTCGAATGGTCATAATAGCCCTGCAGGGCTCTGTGGACGCTTCTAGATAATACCCCCCCTTATCCGTCCACTCTGAGAGCATATGATCACTTCAGGGTATAAAAGTGTTGTGGTGCGATGTGTTGGCACGCATTATACTCTGGGCTTTTAGGAGGTAAGAGTCTTACTTCATAAGTGGGCTCGTCATAATTAATCAAAATTCTCTTTAGCTTAAAATCTTATTTATATCTTCCAAATTCAAATGTTTCGGACTTCATATAAATTTGTAGCTATTTATTATTCTTTATTTATTTAACGAATAGTCATGACTGCGGGGTATTGGTAGTCGTCTTCACGACTATGGCAATATGTTTATGTTCTTTCTGCATAAACAAAAAGGTGGATAAATGTGGGGCCGCAGGCCATCTAAGAAAAACACGGATGTTTTTAGTAATGTTTAATGTTTATATACATGGGGTTGTTAGTCGAGACAATCCCCGTCTTTTTGATATGTTTATATACCTAGGATTGTTAGTGGGTCTAGATAGTATATTGTTACGTTTCATATATCTATATTTGTGTTAATGGTTGTTAGGGAGATAATATATAGTTTATTGTTATGTTTGGCAATTATTAGTTTGTGGGTTCTAAATAGTGGGACCGCGGGCCACCTGATTGTTGAATCTCCCAACGGGGCCTAACTTATTACTTAATTAAATGGGTGGAGTTATTATTGTTAGGTTTGCAAACTCTGTATTTACTTTGATGCTATTGATAAGCCTCTCGGCTGTATTAGTTAACTATGGGGTCTTGAGTCCCTTTGGGCTATGCTAGAGCTTAGGCTAGGCTTGCGCTATTATTTGAGAATTGTAACGTTTAATGTGTGTAAGGAGACCAATTTATCAACAGACCGGGGTCACCCGTTAACTGTGTCTTTTCTAGGGCCTTATTATAAGACAGCTATATCTCGTTATGGCTGTATCGCCCTTCTGGCCGTGACATGTGTTTGTATGTCACTTCGCCCATCAGGCGCATACTGGCACTTGGTATTTGTAATCTTCAATGTTCCGCTCCCCCATTGAGCTGTATTATGTTTGAATGAATAAAAATTTATAACTCTCTTGTTTCTACCTCTGTCCATTATTTGATTGGGATGGTGAAGGAGAGTAGTTACAAAACATACATGTTGAGTAACTTAGCCAACATTGACCAAAGTATGTTGTTACAGTTGCATTACATGTCCTGTTGACTATGGATTCAATGCGTGGTCTAGCAGTAACAAATCTATTTTATATTTATTATTAATTTGACTTGGATTGGTATTGATCTGGACTAGATATATTTGATAGAATATGAAAGAGTTTGCCGAGTTGGGCTGTTCATTTATTTAATCCTGTATGACATTTAAAACTGTATATATTTATTTTATTTCAACGTGACATGTGGTTAGTATAAATAATAATAAACGAATTTATAAAAATGACTTAAAATAGCATTGTGAAAATCAGACGCTATAATACAATATTTAATAGCCTTTTTTTATATAGCTTAGCATCGCTTCTTACTACCCGTTCGGGTTATACGCCTATGTTCTAATGGGTTAGGAATTGAGAAGGTTGGATTGAGATAAAGTGCACTCGCATTCACGTGGAGAGAGAATGGAAAACAACTTAGGGGAAACCACCCTCAGTGCACCCGACCGGGATCGAGCCCCGATCTCCCCATCTTCATCAGTCTAGTCTAACGTGAGAGTAGCGCGTTAGACCACGCGGCCACCGAAGCGGGTCGTTTATAATATTTAACTAAGTTATTTTATTTATTTATTTTAAACTGTTATTATAGTTCGTATAAGAATAAGGACGAGTTACTTAAAGCGTGGATGGGGCCTTTAAAATAAGAACGAACTCTTTTGGCCATGTCCAAACGTGTGCACGTAATCTACACATTAGTTTCCCTCTGCGAAACAGTTTAAGACCAAACCCTGAAAAGGTTTTGTAGCGAATAAAAAACTGCTTTGTAACACGCAAACGTCAAATAAATATCACTGGTACCATTGTTAACTAAAAATATACGGTATAGCTAAACAAATTTAAAATAGTTTGAATATGTGTTGGGAAATTTCCCTTGCTGCGCGTCTTACTACCCACCCGGGCTATCCAAATTTGATCACGCTGATGGGTTAAGTATGAGAACGGCAGAATTTATATTAACTGTATCAGAATTTGTGTGTAGGAAGAGCGGGAAACCATTAAGGAGACACTTGGTCGGGATTCAAACCCTGCCCTCCCTTTTCACGACAAACCAGACTAGACGAGTATGACATTTGGTCCACGTCCCCGCCGATGTATGTTGAAATGTCAGCTCCGCTAGTCCGGAAGATGGCCGGCCGACCACAGAAATACCGAAAGGATGTGATGTGAGCAATACGAGTCTAAAGGAAACATAACTGATAAAGAGGTAGGAAGTAACAACAGGGGATGTCCCAATCTTGGAATCAGTCGATAGCGTGCACTTTCTTCCGAGTTAAAGGGGGCCAGGATCGATTCCGAGTATAGACTAAAATAAATTTGGACTAACCTTTAAAAGTGATGAGTTGGCTGCCGAGGACCTGATTTTAAAACTTTTTTTTTTAGCGTCGCATCTTACCACCCGTTCAGGCCATACGCTCGTGTACTAACTACGTCAAAGGTTTTAGGGATGATGAAAGGTATATATAATTAAGTGTACCCGAATCTGCGTGGTGGAAGAGTGGAAAACAATTATGAAAGAAAAAAAAAACAGATTCAGTACACCTGACATAGATTTGAACCTCGACCTCCCTGTCATCGGCAGTCTAGTCTACTGCTATAATGGGGTCTTAGACCATGCGGCCACTGAAGTGGGTAGCAATTTATTATTATTATTATTATATCCGTGTCTGTGAGGAAATGTACCCGCATTTGTTTATATTTGTTTGTATTAGCCATTTAGGAAAGACCAACATGTTTTAGTCTGGTTGGGAATAGAACCCTGACTTTCTATTTAGCCAGCATACAGTCCAGGACAAGACCAATTGGCATCTTTGTCCACGTGTGTCCATTGGAGCTGTTTCCATTTTTGTTCAAAAAACTCAATAACTTTTACATGAAGCTATTCAGGGTCATTATTATATAAAATTATCGAATCGTGGGTGACATGTTTGCTGTAGTTACGCTATTTTAGTGGTCCACACACAAATACAAGTCATCTTCTCTGCCTGATTCTCAATATAAGTAGGCCATATTTTGTAATTCTCAATAATAATAGTAGGCCATATTTTGTAATTCTCAATATAAGTAGGCCATATTTTGTAATTCTCAATATAAGTAGGCCATATTTTGTAATTCTCAATATAAGTAGGCCATATTTTGTAATTCTCAATATAAGTAGGCCATATTTTGTAATTCTCAATATAAGTAGGCCATATTTTGTAATTCTCAATATAAGTAGGCCATATTATATAATTCTCAATATAAGTAGGCCATATTTTGTAATCATCCCCATACGTAAAGCACAGTGATTTAAATTGCGTTTATCATCTGTATAATTATTTTTATTAGAGCCAGGGATGGATGGATGGATGGATGGATGGATTCTGTTATTTGGGAATGTTATTAAAACCTCTATAATATTTGTAATTTTATAGTTTTATTTTTTGTTTCTTTGGATATTTATTTTTACTATTTATATGGTAACCATAATACCACATGAACCAAAACAATATGTTTCACTTACCAGTTTTATTTACATACATTACACAAAACTCATTTGGTAAGACTAAAACTACATTCGAGATTTATTGTTACTAATATTTACTTTTCAAACAATGAAACATGGCCTATCTCTGGCTGTGATGATAGGCCATGTAGGCACTGGATAGTTGAACTTTTTTTTTCTTCTTTAAATCCACTCACACAAAATCAAAACCCAGTACCGGTTCGCGGATTGTTGACAACGGACGCCAGGTTTTAACGAGACTGTACCCTTTCCCTCAACATATAGATGACCAACCACACACATAATAATGTAGTAATCGAATGTGTGTTTAATATATCTAAAGGATAAGTTTTATACTGACTGAGAGGGATCAATTTACTTGAACAGTCTCGTTAAGCCTGGCTTCCCATCACAGCAATACATGATCCGCCACTGCGAGATACATAACCAGGGGGGTAAAAATCAGTATATAATGAACACACATCAACGCTCATAACTAACAATATTACAAATTAATAATCTTTATATATCACTACTTTTAGTTTACATAGATATACATAACATTTGTGAAATAATTTAATTTTTGAAACAAATGTGTATATATAGATTTTTACTACAATTATTATTATTAACAGGTATGAGTAATTTTTAATATATAAACATTGATTTTGGGGATTTAATTTGTGATTATTATTTAGTTCTAGCTCATAAATTAATGAAGTAGAAGTATCAATTTGTTATTAAAATATACTTTCAATATAAATCAATGTTTTGAATTTAATCACGAGTTAAAACAATGTTGTGGAAATAAATTTGTCATCTGTAATAAAGTGTAGGTCTCAATAAACTGTTTCAAATTGCAAAAAAAAAAATAGTTTAATTACTTCGAAATATTTGTCTTTTAAGTATCATAATATCTAAATGGTTTTATTTTTTCAAAGGCTAACTTTTGTTGTTGTTTGACTCATGTGTCACTCTAATGAATAAGTAAAAAAAAGTGACCTTTTTTTTATCAATAAGAATTTACTTCAAATATAATCAATTTCTTAACATGATTTTATTTAATTTATTGTTATTTCAATCAGTTGAAAATTAATTTAAATTAGTTAAAAAATGACACTTGAATACTGGAATTGAACCCATTTTATTTGTTAAAAACGTGTTGTGTGCATCTCAATTATTGCACAGTTACAATCTTTTAAAATAAAAATATTATGAGCTATAAAAATATATACTATTTTATCCATTACACTTACTGTAAGTTATTGTCTTATAAATTAATGTGTATCTAAAAACATAAAAAAATACGCTAACTTTTTACTTTAAAAAAATATGAATGTGTGCATGTCACATATACCTGTTTGTATTGTCATTAAACGTTATCTGTATAAGTCTTACTTACAAAATTGAATTCTAAGATTAATTAGATAAAATATTAGAATATTCTGTTTAGTATTCTCTTATACAATTTATGCTTCATTGTTTCATGTTTTATCTATTCTAATATATAATAGTTAAACAATTATTTATGACTGCCCACCAAATTAGCTTAGAGTATATTACATATCTACCTAGAATTATAGCCGAAAAGTGAGAACGCCTAATAAAGTTTTTAATATCAGCTAGCTTCCTAAGAAAAGGTATTTCCCACTCACTTCAAGCCGGTAATTTACTTTAAAATAAAGCTTCTTTATCCTTTTGTTTACTTCATTCGTTTTATGCAAATTCAAATCTTTTTAAAATGTTTCAAGTCTTTTTAAAAATAATCTTATGGGTGTGAACACTACTACAATAATACTCGCTTTCTTTGAAAATAACTTTGCACAGTGATTTTTTTTAACGTTCCTGTGTTAACTAAGCTTGGAAGGGGGGATACAAATTGTTTTGAAGTAAAGTCTATAAATATTCCTATTCAGCCGAGAGGGATCCTTCAATTTTGAAAGTATTACCTTTATATTTTTATATAAAATGGTACCAGTTAAAACAAAAAAGTAAGATTACAATCTTAAAAACATCAACGTCCAATACGTCAACTTGGCGCCATACTCGCTATAAGAAACAATGGCAATCTAGGATATACGTGACATAATGTACAATGAGAACTCATCCAGTATAGCAAAGCTTAAACACGCACAATGAATTATATTTATAATTTAGTAACGATTGTTCGTAAGAAGCTCAGTTAATTAATTATAGATTAACATAAATTTAGACACCATCCTAAAATATATTTAGTTATGTTTGTTGTAATAATGAAGTGAGATGGTCCTTCCTGGGCCGGTAGGACTAAAGTGCTATTTGAGAAATTCTCTGGAATCATGGTCTAGTTCCAGCTGAAGTAATTATGATTGATAAAATAACGCGGCATATTAATAGATTGTTTAACGATTTTACTCCTTGCAAGCTAGTATGAATGGTCATTGAACATTTGATCTCCCTTTTAAGATAGCTATATTGGTCATTGGACACTTGACCTCCTTTGCAAGATAGTATTAATGGTCATTGAACACTTGTCCTCCCTTTTAAGATAGCTATATTGGTCATTGGACACTTGACCTCCTTTGCAAGATGGTATTAATGGTCATTGAACACTTGTCCTCCCTTTTAAGATAGCTATATTGGTCATTGGACACTTGACCTCCTTTGCAAGATGGTATTAATGGTCATTGAACACTTGTCCTCCCTTTTAAGATAGCTATATTGGTCATTGGACACTTGACCTCCTTTGCAAGATGGTATTAATGGTCATTGAACACTTGTCCTCCCTTTTAAGATAGCTATATTGGTCATTGGACACTTGACCTCCTTTGCAAGATAGTATTAATGGTCATTGAACACTTGTCCTCCCTTTTAAGATAGCTATATTGGTCATTGGACACGGGTCCTTCCTTGTAATCAAAGATTGTACTCTCCTGTAAACAAGATACAAAGGTTGTTTAGCAAATGTCGTCCATTGTAATTGACTTACATTTGACACATGTCTTCACTTGTATTCAAGAAAAAGGATCTTGCCAACAATTTCCCTCCCTTGTGAGCTATATTGGTTGTTAAACAAATGTACTCCCAAATAAGCGATTTACGAAGGTCATTCAACAAATGTCCTTCCTTGTAAACGCGCTATGATGACCGTTTGACAACTGTCCTTCCTTGTAATTGGGCTTTAATTAGCATTAAACACTTGTACTCCCGAGTAAATGAGCTACGATGGTCGTTGAACAACTTTACTCTCTTGTGATCAATATATAAGAGAGGGTTAAAGATGTTACCGTTGCAATGGTCTTTCAACGAATTCATTCCCTTGTAAGCAATAAATAATACCTGACCAACTCTTTTTGTTTCCATATAAAGGAGAAATAGCAGGACATGTCCAACGATTTTATTTCCATGTAGGGAAGAAATAGGACTTGACCAACGATTTTATTTCCATGTAGGGAAGAAAGAGGACTTGACTAACGATTTTATTTCCATGTAGGGAAGAAATAGGACTTGACCAACGATTTTATTTCCATGTAGGGAAGAAAGAGGACTTGACCAACGATTTTATTTCCATGTAGGGAAGAAAGAGGACTTGTCTAACGATTTTATTTCGATATAGGGAAGAAAGAGGACTTGTCTAACGATTTTATTTTCATGTAGGGAAGAAAGAGGACTTGACTAACGATTTTATTTCCATGTAGGGAAGAAAGAGGACTTGTCTAACGATTTTATTTTCATGTAGGGAAGAAAGAGGACTTGACTAACGATTTTATTTCCATGTAGGGAAGAAAGAGGACTTGTCTAACGATTTTATTTCCATGTAGGGAAGAAAGAGGACTTGACTAACGATTTTATTTCCATATAGAAAAGAAAGAGGACTTGACCAACGATTTTATTTCCATGTAGGGAAGAAAGAGGACTTGACCAACGATTTTATTTCCATGTAGGGAAGAAAGAGGACTTGACTAACGATTTTATTTCCATGTAGGGAAGAAAGAGGACTTGACCAACGATTTTATTTCCATGTAGGGAAGAAAGAGGACTTGACTAACGATTTTATTTCCATGTAGGGAAGAAAGAGGACTTGACTAACGATTTTATTTCCATGTAGGGAAGAAAGAGGACTTGACCAACGATTTTATTTCCATGTAGGGAAGAAAGAGGACTTGACTAACGATTTTATTTCCATATAGAAAAGAAAGAGGACTTGACCAACGATTTTATTTCCATGTAGGGAAGAAAGAGGACTTGACTAACGATTTTATTTCCATGTAGGGAAGAAAGAGGACTTGACCAACGATTTTATTTCCATGTAGGGAAGAAAGAGGACTTGACTAACGATTTTATTTCCATATAGAAAAGAAAGAGTACTTGACCAACGATTTTATTTCCATGTAGGGAAGAAAGAGGACTTGACTAACGATTTTATTTCCATGTAGGGAAGAAAGAGGACTTGACCAACGATTTTATTTCCATGTAGGGAAGAAAGAGGACTTGACTAACGATTTTATTTCCATGTAGGGAAGAAAGAGGACTTGACCAACGATTTTATTTCCATGTAGGGAAGAAAGAGGACTTGACTAACGATTTTATTTCCATGTAGGGAAGAAAGAGGACTTGACTAACGATTTTATTTCCTTGTAGGGAAGAAAGAGGACTTGACCAACGATTTTATTTCCATGTAGGGAAGAAAGAGGACTTGACTAACGATTTTATTTCCATGTAGGGAAGAAAGAGGACTTGACCAACGATTTTATTTCCATGTAGGGAAGAAAGAGGACTTGACTAACGATTTTATTTCCATATAGAAAAGAAAGAGGACTTGACTAACGATTTAATTTTCATATAAGGGAGAAATATGTCAAGATTAACGATTTCCCCCCCTTCTTAGCGAGAAATAGGACCTTATCAACCCATTTGCTCTCTTGTAAGCGAGTTATATAATCGTATTACAGGCGGTAGAACGCTTTATTTTCTTTATAAGTGACTTGTAAATTGAAATGGGGATTGGGCCAAATCAATACGTTGTATTAGAAATAGATTTTTAATAATTTAAATAAAGTTTCTTGGCCAGTGTAGCTTAGAACAAATTGATTAATCACATAAAAAAAATTGGAAATAAGTTTTCAACCGTCATATTTATACCATTTATCGTTTATTTATGAATGTAGCCAAATAATGCCTTCATTACTTATTTTAATCATATTTTTAGATATTTATTCTAGGCTATATTGCTTAGTTGGCAGTCATTCAATTACTAATAAATTTTTAAATATTCGTTTGTGAAAAGAAAATCATTAATCATATTAATTATATTAATTAATGTATAGAAACCATATACACGTTCATCCTGATAAAGGTGAGTAGCTCATTATATGATTATATTTATTAGGTGAATAATGAATAGGATAATTATGCATAGATGCATATTTTATTTGGATTTCAATTATTTTATAATTATTTAAATTCAGAGATGTATAACTTAATTATTTTTTAAGTAGATTAAAATAACATCAATCATGATGACTTATTTGATTCACCAAATAGGACTACCATATTAAGTATTTTATTAACTTGTGTATTTATAATTAAATGAATAAAATATATATAAAATTTACATTCGAAATGAAATAAATTATTTCACGATATAACAATGTGGCTTATACAATTGAGATTTTATAGCCTATTGAAAAATTATTTTACACCTTAAACTATTACTAACTACTAGAACTCAATGTCTGAATTTAGTCCAAATAAAAAGTAAATACGCATTTAATGACATATCTTAACAATAAGTAGATATTCATATTTAGGCTCTAACACCATCCTATTTTCTTAGTGAGGTAGCAAACGGAAAATAATTCCAACAACTTGGAAAAAAAATTTAAAATCTCCTAGCCACAAATAAAACCCACAGTTCTCGAAACAATGCTATATGAAAATTATCCATTTAACACCACATCAATATATTTAACACTTAAACTGTGTGAAGCTTGCACATATGTTCTGTAAAATGTTCTCATGTTAGGCCTCATAATTAGCATAGGTATCAACATAACATATCTATTATTGCCTAACTACACATGAGCTAAAGCGTGGTTGGTATCTACAGAATAATCAATTAGAGCATAGATATTTTACAACAACGCTAAACAAATTTGTTTGTGATCTACAAAAAATTGTGTTTAATTTTGTTAGAGTAAATTCCAGGTCATTTAAAGTTCGACCTTGAATGCACAGTGAGTGGAAATTGTAAGAGTCTACGTGGAGGGTATGGGTGATTTGAAACCCTCTGTACAAACTTTATGGGAGATAGGGAATACTAAAACAAACCTTTTTAGCCAATGAATGTATGTCCGCAGATGTCACCCTTTGGTGCTAGAGGGCGCTGTCGAGCGGCGCGTCAAATGGCTATTTTTTGCCATCGTTATTCGTAACGCTGATTTCGTACGTGTAACATAGAGCAGTTCGCGAATTCTGAGATGGCTGACATGAGTGAGATGTAACTAGCTTATGGGACTAAGGAATCTTTGAAAATGTACGGCAATCAATGAGTCAACGTTATCAGACACAACATTTTCTGCCTTTCATTTATGTACCAACAGCGGCCTCTATCAGCTAAAGGGTAGGTATGTGGACATACATTCACTAACAAGAAAGGTTTGTTTTAGGGTTCCTTATCTCCTATTAAATATGTACAGAGAGTTTTGAATTACCCTGTAATGTAGGGTTGTGTGTTGCCTCTTTGACCATGAATGAACAGCTAGTGAAAATTCTCATAATTGCCGCCGAAGGGGAATACAATGTTCGCCCTGCATCAAGGGCATCTTTTCACATTTTTCAGTTTATTATAAACATTCTTTAATAAAGAGTTTCATATTGTTGCCCTATTTACATTCTTTTTGGCAATGAATGTAGGTGCAGTGATCAAATATTGTCATAGCTACCGTGAAGGGGGTAATTTTGCGATATTGTTGTCCTATGCTCCCCTCCTTTACTATGTATGTGCAGTGAACGAACGAACGAAACGTCTTGTCAGTCACCGTGGAGAGAATATTGAAACCCTATCCTTCCTTATTATCTCTTTAATCTTGGCTACACAGAGAGGGAAACAACAATATTCACTGTGGAGGGGGGTCTATTGGAGTATTGTTGCTATAATTTCCCCTACTATCTCTTTCTCCCTTCCTGCGTGAACATTCAAAGTCAAGTTTCAAATGAAATGGAACTCTGCTCTATCTTTGTTTGGAAAACAATACATTTTTAATTTCAAACACGAAATATATTTTCCCAAGCAAATAGTTTAGCCTATTTCATGAATACTGAACATATATTTAATTGTTTTAATAAACTTTTGTAAAAACATTAAATATCAGTATTGTGAAGTCGTGGCATTATTTTTATTGTGTTTCGTTAATGTGTATTTCTCTATGTGAGATACACACACACTATATATATATATATATATATATATATATATATATATATATTACTTTTAATGCCTTTACTCATCCCATTTATTTTTTAAGAATAGATTGATTTTACGACCTGTAAAATGCATGTTTTTGTTTATATATTTAAATAACTTATCAAAGTTTGATCTAAAATTACACTGGTATTTAAGTACAAGAATTTAATCAATACTATGAGGTTCACACTGCCACAAGAAAATTTGGGGCAATGTTGTTTTATGTACAGTCTTTTAAAATATTTGGTGATTTTTTCCGTTAGAAAGTTTGACTCTTGTGCGTGATATAATTATGTCCACTGCTGTACTGGACACATTAAAACGATTGGTAAATGTTATCCTTTAAATATCTGTTGCTGATAGATTTCAAACTCGTTAACACTGATGCGATTCCAGGGAATTTTGGAAAAAATTTCTTCCCAATAACACCTGAAATTTTAATAACTCAGACACATTTTGCTCCGTCATGTTATTTTACAGTTTTACATTTATACTGGACAAATATAGTTTATAGTATGTTTATTTCGTTTGTTTAAAAATAATTCATTGGACATGAGAATTGAAAAACGCAACCTTTGGAGTTAAGATTGTTCAAGTGGTGAGATATATTTCAATCAATGTAATCACAGAAATATTATAGTATGGTGATTTTGTATTATTATTAACTGTGTTGAAGCGAGTTTTTAATTAGTTTTAATGTTTAGTTTTCAAAGGGAAACTTTTTGTACGCTCTTGATTAACACATTCTTCTAAAATTAACATTATTCTGGATCTACATTAATATTTTCATTGTTATAAAATAACTAACGTATTTAGTTACATTTATTGAGGTTTACTAAAAATCATTAACAATTTAATAAACAAAGTGTTGTTTTACTTTTATGTATAAATTAAAATATTATGTTTTTTAATCTGAAAAGTTTGCTAAGCAATAAAGTACAAAAAGGTCCCCCCCCTCAAAAAAATTAGGTAATTGTTAAAACACCACTAAGCTATTTACGAATGATTGTTCGTTCATTTAATGATTTATACTCATACTTGTGATGTTTCATTTTCATTGACAGTATATTCAATTTTAAAGCTTGTTGTCAGTAAATTAAACACATCTTCCAAATTAAGTTTCCCATTTACGAATGTGAAATAGAAAAAAAAGAACAATTTGTCAACAAGCTAGTCATAAAATTGCCTCGGGGGAGGGGGAGAAAAGGGGTTGTTGAAGTGCAGCTCTCAAGCCTCTTTTAAGTTGCCCATGACAGTTTTTACGTTTTGTAATATAATGATTGAGAGGAAATTTATATTGTTGTAGAAATGGTTAACATTTTAAAGTAATTTAAACATATAAATTAAAAAATAGCTCATAACCCTAATATCACAAAGGATTTTACTAATAATTGTACTCATCTTGACTGTGTTTTAATTGAAAAGTTGCAAAATGAATGTTTTTTTAAGATATACTTAAAATTTCCTTTTTTTTCGCTCACAGTATATAAGGGCCTAATTTTTTGTGTCCATTGCAGCTCAGTCAGATATCTACACTAATATAAAGGGATGAGGAGAGAAAGAGAAAACAGAACCATTTATAACCCCCTGATTAAGGTAAAACTTTATTTAATAATATTTCAACACAAGCTTGGTTCTATTTACTTTATTTTAACCCTTTCCTTTGATTGATTTTTCTCAGAATTATTTAATCAATAGCTTAAAATCTGTTAAAATGGCCGAGTGCAAGCTTAGTATTCCAAATCTTCTGGTTTCGATTCTCGTGTCCAATATTAATATTTAATCGCATTAATATTTTATCGCATCCCTTAAATGACATCAAACACACAATCAACTTATATTTTATCTTACATATTTTAATAAAATTTCCGTTTAAACTGATAGTATATACACCTAAATAAGGATTTTTAATTAAAGTATTTTATCATCATCACATATTTTGAAAATTAATCATTTCAACATAATATACTATTTCATACCCATATCTTGTTTATTTTAAATTAATATATAGCATTATATATATGTCTACAATTTTAAAATCATACTTAGGTGAAATATACAAATATTAGAGCTAATATAATTTTATAGGAAAAATAGTTGAGCTGGGTCGTATTTTAATAATACGTAACCCAAAGGAAATGGCATTCTGTATGAATTTGGTTTGTAATTACTGGTACCAGCATCTCTATTTTTATACTTCATTCCTATTGTTAAATAATGTTTATTAATGAAAATTACTTTAAAATTACCTTTTTTTATACCATACCTAAACTTTTATTTTAAAGTTCTTTTTATTTGTGGTGCCAGCCATAACCCTTTAAAATGTATATTACATTAAACATCGATGCTAATAGAATTAGTAACTCTCAGATAATTTTCAAGCATTATTTTTTTAATTTGTCATAGCTATAAACCAGTTTGTAGTCTTTGAGAAACAACACCAACTTTAGAACAGCTAAATGTATTTATATACAATCAAATTACTATAAACCACCTAAAGCAAACAAATCTATATAATGAATTATTGTATGTAATATTCGAGAATGTCTAATTCTACATTGGTTAGATTTTGATCATCATAATTCTTTGTTAGAATTTATTTGATAACATTATAGTCCGCTTCTAAACCGTGTTAGATAATTATCTGTATAAAGCTTTAATTACCCAGAACTATATAAATATATATGCTTAGTAGGCTATGAATAAAGCTGCTTTAAAAATATTTTACAACAAAATATTCCAGCAGTACATTGATATGAAGTTTTAGAAGCAAAGCCTTATAGCTTTTATTTAAATAATATAATAGCAATGTAGATCCATGTATTAAGTTAAAGCTAATAAGAATATAATGTAGCTTACATTTCATTCAAAAACACGAACATTTATTGTATGCTGAGATACAAATTCCATATCAAAATTACAAATAACATCACATATTTATTTTCACGTAATGAAGAATGTAGTATGAAACAAACAAATGTAGTAATTCAATTGTGTTATTTAAAGTTTTTAAAACAATTAATACTGTATTTTTTAAACAGATTAATAAATAACTAGTTTGATTATAATTTATTTAAAAGGTAGGGATTATCAGTAAACATACTGAAGAAAATTCAAATATAATATAAAATGTACAAACTACAATCATTATTTTATGTAGCCAGGTTGGAAACACTGTTACATTATGTATATATATAATAAACAATAGTTATGTATATATATATTATATTAATATATATATGTATTTACTTATGTATATATTATATTTCTCTAAGTTAAAACATTCAATATTCTGAAATTAATAAGTTTTTGATTAAATAAATTTCGTGTAGCTAAGAGAAACAAAGGCAAGTTTAGTATTTTATAATTATTATTTTACAAATTCATGTTTTTTTTACTTTAAACCCATGTTTTCACATAAACACTTTATACTTATAAGATTATATGTAATTATATTGATAGTAAACATATATATATATAAATCTTTCTATAAATAAGCCAATAAAAGCACGGCATGTATTCTATGTGCATTTTGATTGTGCTGATTCTTGTTTAAATAACCCAAGGTTTTTAGATTTAACAATGGCACACCAAAACATTAAGTAATTCTAGTTTGAATTATACTCAAAACACTTTATTCAACACCTCACAGCATTATATTAATATACGTATTTACAATATAGTTGGTGTCTATATTAAATGGCGAAAGCTTGTAATAAAATAACAGTGATACATTTATTTTTGACTTTATTCTATCACAACATTATGACGACTTGCATTAACTCTATGGCTTCGATTGTCATTTACATGTATATACAATAAGTATGAAATATAATTTTACATAAAACATTAAAAATTATAAACAAAAAAAAATATTCTTAAGAGTTTTGATTTTGCCATTTTCAGAGAAAGTTTGGTGATAATTTCAATTTCACTATGAGATCCATATGATGAGTTTTTAACATATTTTTTTAAATAATGGAAACAAAAGTATAGCGCCTGTGGTTCATTATTAAATTTTAAAGAAATGTGTGTTGTACTTCATTCAGTCTTTGTAGTTTTCCAATAAGTGACAATTCAATTAAGATTTTAAATTACTTTTTAAGTTGTCTAAATCCAATCAATAAATAAACATTATATTATATTTTTAATCGATCTCACATCACATTTAAGTTTTGATAAGATATAATACATAGGTTTATAGTTATATGATTCTAGCTTCAATATAAAACATCTTTCTAGTTAGGTAAACATGAATATTTTTAGTGCCAAGATTGAAGAAGTCCAATCACACAGGTTTTTTTAAAAAAGGTTTTCCGTTTATATGATGGCATAATTCCTCTAATTACAATGACCACACAGAAGAAAGGCAGTGTTAATAAATGTTAATTTTGAGTTCAAGGGTAGCTTATTAGATACAAAATTACTTTATGAAAATGTATTTGTTTTTTATACAATTTAATTAAATTTTATGAAATGGCCTTCCACCCAGTTATCTACAATAGCATTGATACAAATCGTTTAACAACTGAAAATATCGAGGATAAAAGAATTTAAATATTGTAGGTCAAAATGGCTTGTAATACTTGACTTCTGAATGGTTTTCTTATGATAAAAATTGAAACCCCAATTTTTTCGTGACTGATGGAAAATGGCAATATTTTTTTATTTCATTTCAGATATTCCAGAAACGTTTACTTTGCGTTTCATAAGCACAACGTGATGATAATATTTATAATGATAATTGGAATTCTGTTACAATATAATCTGACTTGTGGATTTAATACTTCTAAATGATAATGTACTATAATGGACAATATTTGCTTGTTCTTTAATGGTGTTGACAAAAGACGACCTTTTAATTCCTTCCTTAGAAAGATTTAAAACGACCTGTTTGCAATCTAGAGTGACGGAAGTAATTAGTATCTAGGATTTCGATCAACTTCCTCTCTCTCTCTCTCTCTTTCTGCCGTAGGAACAAGCAGCGCTGCGATGGATTGTGTCCGCATCACACCAGCCACTCTTCTTTGGAATCATAAGGTTCTATGTAAGTTCCTGGCGTCGTGGGCGCAGCGCTAGTTGTGGGAGCAAGTCAAACATGGGTGCCTGTCCCGTACGTGGAATTGATGTTGAGTCGAGTTTCTTCAGACAAGTCTTCTGGTTTTATTATCTTGGATAACCTCTGCGAAAAAATACAAGTTTAAAGTAAATACCCATTAGGATTTTTTTTTTTTTTTGGCTCCGCGTCTCACTACTAAGACGAACATTTAACATCTATATTTTGAAAATATCTTTATTCAATTTTCGCGCCGTCATTGTTTGTTGGTCGATAATTTTCATCTATAAATATTTTGTGCTGATGTACTATACAGAATGTTCGGAAATTCATAGTCCAAACTGAACCAAAAGTAATACAAAATCCCTGTACAATTACATCTGGAAACCAATGCTAATACCATTAAATCGTGTTCAAAGTTTCGGAATACACAGAGCCCTGCGTTTGTGGAGATCGCGATAATTCGCGAATGTTAGATATGTCATTTTTTATTTCATATGTTCACATTTCGGGTTACCCTGATTGCAAATATATGCTCAGAATTGTCGCGATAGTTCGCGAAATCGACGTTTTAACGCGATATTCGCGATTTTAAACGATGTCCGCGAAATCGTGATTTTCAGCATTCGCGCTAATATTTTGGGATATTGAAAAATAAATTTTTGTGTAATATTTTGTCTTTGTGACTTGTACATACTTTTCCCGGACCAGCTGCCGCTAAGTCTTACTTTTTTAATAAGTTGACAGAACATTTTTTTTGCGGACTAGTGTTTTTTACCGTTTTGTCCAAACAAAATGTAAGTTTTGGTTTTCACTTCAATATGTTTAACTTACCTGTTTCAAACATTGTCCTGGAAGTCTAGTTTTAACCCAACAAAGTCACCTTAATCACGAAAGTTTGGTAAAAACAACTTTTTTAACGCTTTTGTCTTAATTCGATAATTTCGTCGCAAAAATAGGATTTTTGTAATTCACCGCTTATTCACCGCTTTTGGGAAACTTAAAAACGAAATTGGGCTTTTTTATTCACCATAAAAACAGGGCTCTGGCCGCATACAGCACTGGGCTAGCAAACTGTCAAGCGTGCGTGTACAACAAGTTGCATAGGAGTTAGGCGCATGACACTGCACATCTAATATGGCAAGCGCTTTCTATGTTGTATGACCATTAATGATGACGCTCAGAACATATTCACTTTTCTAGCTGGACTGGTGTGTTGTTTACTATTATTAATTGTGTTATGTTCTGCTGCCGTGCTCCAAGATGTCGAGGTGTGTAGCACCACGCGCCTAGCTTCTATGCAACATGTTGTACATGAATGCTTGACAGTTTGCTTTCCCAGCGCTGTACGCCGAAACTTTGAACACAATTTAATGTTATTATCAGGATGTAAGGGAAATATATAGGGATTTTGTATAACTTTTGGTGAAAACTAACTATATGTGCAGTTTGGGCTATGAGTTTCAGAACACTTTAAATTTATATCTCCTATAGGGAAAAAATTCGAAACTAAAAATTTAAAATCATTTGTAATTTTTTTCGAATAGTTTAAATAAGAGGGGGCAGAGGGAAGATAAATACATGGAGGTTTTTTTTGAGTCTCAATACATCAGCATTGCCATTCAGTTTGAATTATTTAAACTATTTTAAGAAAATCATCTATGCTTTTATTTCAAAACATAGAAATAATTCCCCATAGCAGCGATGTTTTTCACTCAACGTCCATTACTGTTATTACAATAGGCATAAGAAAGATAATTCTTGCTTAGTCTAATTTGTCGGTGACAGAGGGGCCAGAATTATAATACCGACCGGGTGTACTGAAGTATATTTACTGATCCTACCCTCATTAGTGTAAGTATGTGGATAGACCTAGGGGGTCGCGTCTAACGTTTCAGACAGCTCAGCCACCATTGCGGACTGACCACAAACACCCTCACCTGAAGGCAGGATCCGGGGGTGATGGCGAACTTGTAGATCATATAACCCGGGATACAGACGAGAGAAGAGGCTGTGAGGACCCAACCGACACTGATGCTCCACGGTGGATAAACGTACTCCCCCGTCAACATGTCCTCGTAGCCCAGCAGGGAGAAGATAAGATCACCTAGGGACATAAGATAAAACAAATGACGTTATGAGAGCAGGAGTCCATTCTTGTCTTCAACCCTAGGGAACGATGCCAATAGCCGGAGTGGCCAAGCAATACAGTTATACTAATGACGTGTCTGGGCTACAATCTGTATCTCAGTTTGTGGAAAATTACCCAGTATTAATGTACCTTTGCCCAGAAAACGTCCGAACGTAATAATCGTACATCCTTTTCGTGAAGGCTCTTTCCATATCCCGATGAGGTGAGGGGATGATGGTAGTGATATGATGGTGTAAAGCCAATGAAGATCTTAACCTAACTTAAGCCTAACTAACCAAACTCTGGTGACCATGGGAACTATTCTATTTTCGAGAAAAATCTACCGCTACCAACTGGGAATTGAACGTGGGACTTCTAGGTCGGCAGCCAGGGCCTTGACCCCTATACCACGAAGCCAGTTGCAATGCAGTTGATTAAAATAAGCCTTTTATTAGGATTAGGGTCTTAGGCTATTACCATACTTGTAACCATGAAAAAAAAAATGGCGTGACCTGGACGCCAGAATGTCAATCAATGCCAATTTATGAGACTCAAAGTCGCTGTCGCAAGGTTGTAGTTGCGTAGTATAGTCACCCTTAATAATATTTAACAAGACATTGCCTGCTGTGTCCTGGTTGAAACGTTTTGGCTTAAGCTACCCAGCACCGCATCGATCCCAGAGCACTCCCAGAGTCATACAACACCCTTTAACAGAGGGAAAGTAAGTTTTTTCACACATTTTTGAATGATTATTTTATAAAAACCGCAAATCAATTAATAATGTCAATATGGTGTATTGATTCTCCCTTTGTACAATAATTACGTGTACAATCGGCAGTATAGAAGGAGGCGCTGTTATTTTAATGATTCCTAGTAACTTAAATCTTGATGACTGGGACTTTGAACGGACATAAGTATTGGCTTTATTTTCTTGTAGTTATAGTAATTTTAACTAACCAATAAGAAAACGGGGCTGATGTAACTCCAACAGACTCTCCAGTACAACCCTGGCCGGTGACCAATCATCTTTTCGATGTCGTGGGAGAATCTGTCAACGCCATAGAACCAGCAGACCCCTGCGGCCTCCACAAACACAACGAACAAGATGGAGATACCAGGCCCGTAGACGTTGAGGAGGTTACGAGGTACACACCTCCCTGGAACATAAAAGTGAATCAAGAGTGGACGGGTCAGCGAATACGACAGACAAAACATTCAGGAGATGCCAGGGGCTAAGATGCTGAGTATAGACTATAGGATATCTTATACAATCTAATGTATTCATAATGTATTTGTTGTCAAATTCTAATAAATATATTTCAAGACATAACATACTATATTTTAATATATATTATATATTATTATTATTATTATTATTATTATCACCGCGTCTTACTACCCATTCGGGTTATACACACTACGCTAGGGTGATTGTGAGATGAAATGGAGGACCTACAGTTTAACGTGAGATCCGAACCACGGTGGAGGCCTGGCACTCCACACATTCACAAGTTGTGATTAATACACGTCTTGTCAGAGGTTAAGGAAGGGTTTGGCAATCAGATAAATTTATGCGAGACCGAGGATTGAACCCCAGACCCCGAGCACAGAAGTCTTGGATACCAACATATATAGAGATTAAATAAAATTACATACTAATTTACAATTATCTACTTATATAAAATATTGTGGTTTCTATTTGCCCTTAAAGGGCTATTTTTCCAACATTCCGATACCCTAGAGCAGAGGTATTCAAACGTTTATGTTCACATACCACTAGATAATTATAATTTATCTTCCACTTTGTACCCCTAAATTGTTAGCGAGTTATACACATTCTATAATCCACATCTAAAATAAAACTGGTGCCCCCAGATCGCATGTCATTACGTCCGGATCTCTTGTTGCTAGTCTTAAATCAGGTATTAACTATTTAATGGTTATTATTAAATAATATATATATATATATATTAAATTTTAAGTACCTCCTAAGATGTACTTGAGAACCCCCAATGGTACACGTACCTCAGGTTGAATACCACTGCCCTTGAGAACTGAAATTTGCTATAGATGCTATGTAGTATGACATATTTATGGGGATAATCCGAAACTTAAAAAATTAAAGATGGTTGACGCAACGTACAAATTGAGTCGTACTTAAAGGAAATAAAGAGCTCAAAACTATAAATCTAAATATAGATAAAAAAAAAAACCAGGGAACAGACTTCACGCGAAGACAGGTCGAAACCACAGTCTAAAACAAATAAACAATGGCGCAGCTCTGATGTTAAAAAAAAAACTTCAGTTTATAAATTTCAGTCAGTAAATCCCTCATCTAGCAATTCAATCATAGCTCTGTGGTCAGAGGTCCCAGGTTTGATCTTCAGCACTTCTAGAATTTTTCTGTGAAGCATTGGGTCTGAGATTGGGTTAAACTCAGTCTTATGAGGACAAATGAGGAGCTACTTGAATAAAAATAAGTAGTATCTCTGGTCTATAAAACTGAGATCAATGGCTGTAGGGTTCGTTGTGCTGACCACATGAAACCCTCTATCCGCAAATGTTGGCACTATAGTTGCTAACGACGGCGGCTATTCGGTCGGTATAACTCTCTTGTGGACTCACGCCATGAGTCATACAAATAAGTAGTAATACTTAATCTGAGTATTGTATTACTTCATATATTTACAAGTGTCTCTTATAAAGAGCGAGGTCCAATCGGAAACCCTTAGTAAATTGTGGACGAATCCAAAATTGGATTGAAGCAATTCTTCAACTAAAAGGCACGAGGGCTTAGCAAAATGAGGTCCAAGGAAGTGGAGTCTGTGTAAACAGAATTAAGCCGACAAAAGGTTTCTAAACCACAAATACCTCTTTATACTACCTTTCTCTCGCCTCCCTTTCCTTATTCCACAACCCTACTCACACCTATCCAACTCAACAGCGTCCCGACGACAAGTAAGAGGAGAGAATGTACTTAGCTTTGGGGAGAATCGTGTAAGATAAAATAGTTGGTGGGGCGGGGGATTGAACAAATTGATTGGCCCACAAACTGAATCGAATTGAACTGACTTTAAGGATTGATCCCTCGGAATAACATTGGAATCCTTTTAGTGGCCATGTAGGCAGTCCCCTCTCAAGTTATCTCAAGCGGCCGGGACAACAGCAATGGCCGCCCGACTCGTGATGCGCTCTCATGGAACATTCATGAACTAACTCGTGATAAAGAGCGACTGGCCCGCCAACACTTTGAACTACATGGTGAGGGAGGGGATCCGGTGAATCATTCTATTAAGTAAGTTTCCTTCTTCTTTTTTCTATCTTTCATTCACCGTCTCTTCTTCTTACTCTTTTATCTCATCTTCCTCTGGTTTGGGAAGGTACTTTCATTTGCCTTTATAATGGTTTTGATCCGATTCTTTATGTCTCGAGAGTAAGGTTGAAGTATCTAAAGTTAATGTGGTGAGATATTATTAGCTTTTAAATCCTCGAAAATTGCAAACTGCACTCAAATATATTGCGTGGTCTTTTCTTTGTGGGGACTTGAGAGTAACAACTTTAGTCAGTTATATGATAAGAAAAACTAATAATTATATTTTAACAAACCGAGAACATTTAATACATTTTTGATCCAAAGCTCTGAAAATGGAATGCAAAAAATTGGTTAATTTTTTAGTTTTTATAACAATAGAATTTTTATTTACAGCTAATGGTAGCCTTCAAATTCTAGGAAAGAAATATATTTTACTGAAATGGTTTTTGTGTCACGTTGATGATACGGCATGAATTATTACTCTTATTGTTACTTATTAAAATATATATATATATAATAAATATAATTTTAAACGTCTTCACACCAATGTTTTTCTATGGATAGACAATAAAATAACTTTTAGGCTACTTTTAATTGATAATTTATGGCATTGTATATTAAGTAATTTTTTTCTGGGACAGGTAGATCGGGGTTTAAATCTTGGTTGGGTGTACTGTGATTTGATTTTACCCTTCAATTGTTTCTCACTATACTACCACGTAAATGTGAGAACAGTTTCTCTAAAATTATCCCTACTCTCCCTATCCTATCAGTGTAAATTACTGGATATCCTGGTTAATTCATGGAACAGCTGTATATAATATTGGGCGACTATTAATGGACCTCCTGTACGGTAACACACTTAAGATGGTGTTTTCCAGAAACAATTTCCTGCTACGGCCGGCCGTAATGCCTGACCTTGCACTGGTTATGAGCGGAGGTTTCTCTAGCGTCTGCTCAACCTTGCTGCGAGCTTTCGGTCGTAGCTGTCGCCCGTCGTGACCAAGTGGCTTTCCATTTATTGCTTTTATTCAAGGGGAGTAATAGACGTGGTATTGTAAAACTTGAAGGAGAGGTAGTTGCTCAACAGCTGTTTTTGTTTGTGTGTTTGTGCTGGTTTGGTTGACATTCCCAGCTCTTTTTTTTTTTCTGTACAATGGCAAAACAGAATCTAGAAGAAGATGAAAAATTATTTGAGATGGTCAAGATGTATCTACCCACTTTGGTGGTCACATGGTCTAAGACGCTACTCTTTCAGACTACCGGTGACGTGGAGATCGTGGTTTGATCCCAGTTGGGTGTACTGAGATATTTTTTACTAAATGGGTTCCCAGTCTCTCCACGCAAATGCGGGTACACTTCCTTTAAATTCAACCTTTCTCATTGTTTAGTATTTATTTCTTTATATTTTATTATTTATTATATATTTCATCATTGTTTACATAATTAAATATTTCTTATATTCATTATTAATTATATAACTCACATTTTTTGGTCTACCGCCCTTTCTTTAATTAATTATGTTTTGTAAGGATGGTACAATTGCTTCTCGTATTTTTACGCGCCTTTCCCTGTTAGTCCGCTAAGTGTTTTCCTCAAAGGTGGACGTGCGTTACCACCGCGGCTCAACCTCTCGGTTTCATTTCATGGTTTTGCACACTTAAATGAAATAACCTCATTCTCATCATAACTTCTAACTGTGCGACCGATCAAATCCTCAAGATCATCCATCACAACCCCAGGTAGGCCTACTTGGGTTACTGCACCACCGGATCTTCAGCATCAGGTAGGATCTCACCATGTCTCTTACGCCCACATCAAATAATTAACTCTCTCACTCAATCAACTCAAAACACTCATCCCTAACACATTAGCGAAATCAATAAGACTACACAAGCGTAAGAACCGAATGAGCTGTGAAACGCGGTGCTAAAAAAAAAGGATGTAACCATTATATTTTGACAAACCTCTCTCAAAAGACTATTTATAAATTAAAAAGTATTAGTTACATACCATAAAGGCTGGATGTAACTTATCAAACACTTTTGAAATAGCAGATGCATTTTCCCCGGTACGTTTTAGTCTAGCCTTAGAGAGTAGGAAAGATTGACATTAAGCGGTACAATGAAACTACTAGGATATGGAAATGATTTAGCTTTGTTGGGAAATACTAAGGAAGTTGTTACAACAAATGCAGAAATATATTAAAGGCTAGCAAGGAACTAAGTTAGAAGTGAACGCTGAAAATAATAAGTACATGATCACACAAAGAACACAGAATGGGGACGATAACTTGGAGATTATTACTTCGAGCAACATGTAATTTAACAAGCTTAATGGGTCTAAATATGTTTAACTTGCAGTAACGATATTTTATTAGAAATTAGGAAAATACCACATAAATGCATGCTATTACTCAGTCAGTAAGTTGTTGAAACCTCGCTTGCTTTCAAAGAATATAAAATTCAGAATATACAAAACAATAGTTTTAACGGTTCTCTATGGGTGTGAAACATGATCTATTAAATTATATGATGAAAAACCATTTAGGGGTTCAAGAACAAGGCGCTTAGGAAGATATATGGTCAAAAAATTTATTAGGTTACTGGGGTGGGGAGGAAGTTACATAATGATGACTTGCATAAACTTTACTCATCACAAAACGTTGTTAGGATAATCAAGTCTCGCAGGACGTGCAGCTCGAATGGGAAATTCTAGAACCTTGTTCAGGGTGATTAGTGAGACCATTGGGAATACCTAGACGAAGATGGGAGGATAACATTATAATGGACCTGAAAGAGATAGGTTGTAATGAGATGGACTGGATAGAACTATCTCAAGATATAGATAGGTGGCGCACTTTTGTAAGTGCTACGATGAACTTTTGAGTTCCTAAAGCCATAAAGTAAGTAAGTTACTTACCATAAAGTAATAGAAAGTTTCTCTTCTGATTTTGTGATCTTTTTAATTTTTGTAGAACTACACTTATTCAAATCTTCTCGACATAGTATAAAAACTCATCAAATTATTATTTTTAATTAATTGAAAAAATTATCGAAATTTGATTTCTTATCAACAATTTAAGGAAGCTCTTTTTTACTTAGAAAATAAATAAATGACTCCTATGGCAGCTTTTGGAGTTAACAAATGTGTTGATAACTCTCCCTCATTTGAAGAATAAGAGCTATTTGTTTTCGACATGATGCTAGCTAGCAGTGACTATGAACCACGGAGCTGAATCGTGTCCAGGAAAACGCTGGACCGCAATTGCCAGCAGCGGCGGCAAGCTCATTGGAGTCTTATAACCAGGGCTTGGATTTTAATGTCATGTCATCTGTGCTTTTGTTACATCACAGACAATGCTCATGAGTAGATTCATTCTGTTATTGATCCCCCTGTTGTACACACTTTTGTTACAT
This sequence comes from Timema cristinae, assembly GCA_039000515.1. Taxonomy (NCBI): domain Eukaryota; kingdom Metazoa; phylum Arthropoda; class Insecta; order Phasmatodea; family Timematidae; genus Timema; species Timema cristinae. The sequence goes on from JBCFYV010011164.1 coordinate 49,314,564, forward strand.
CACAGACAATGCTCATGAGTACATTCATTCTGTTATTGATCCCCCTGTTGTACACACTTTTGTTACATCACAGACAATGCTCATGAGTAGATTCATTCTGTTATTGATCCCCCGGTTGTACACACTTTTTTATAAGTCAATCTTTGATTTATTTGTTATTTAGATTTTAGGACACATTTCTGGTTTGACTCATGTTTAGGCATTTTTATTGTCTTTAGGCATTTATATTGAAAGAGCATATTTTCTTACATAATCATATTTTATAATCATGTATGTCAATCATAAGTTTTTAATCACAACAATGTAGAATGAAAGGAAAATGTAGGCATGAACCAATTTAAGAAATAGAAGGAGTGCCAGATGAAGAAATACATCTGATTGGCTGAACTTGTGGTGCCAATCAGTACATAAACCAATGCATTACACACACGAAGCTATATGGAATATAAACTAGGTTGTTAAAATGTAATCCCCTTTTAGAATTTGAAATAGCAAATAAACCTTTAAAATACACCCCAATATCCAATTAACTCTATTACTCTAATTATTTAAGAAAATACTGTGTGTATGTTTGCTGTATTCGTATTAAAATTTAACTGCTGTGTGACGTAGGCAATTATATAATTAAATTACTCCAAGTGGCGTTACCTTTCTATTTTCTTTAAATTGCTTTGTACCCTTTTTCTTGTGTAGTTGGAAAACACACGCTTTCGGTGATATATGTATTACTAAGCTGGGAGAGCTACGTTGGGAGGGGATAGCTATTACTCCGTAACCAGATATACAGTATACTAGACCCCTTCCCCGTAAAAAAATATTGTAAAGAATCCTGTAAAACAAAGCTTCAAATCATCCATCATGTCAATATAAAAACAAAACTTTTTTTTACTTATTTTTTTGAAAATACAGTCCTACCATCACTGTATAGCCCCCTCCCTCTTTTTATCCTCCCTCCTATTTTCATCTCATTCCTCTATTATTTTGTTTTCTCAAGGCGCGAAAGGAATTGTGTATACGCTAATCAAACAAATTGTTAAAATCAAATTAATTTTTCAGCTTCCTCCACTTTCATTTACACCCCTCGTTTCCCCAAATTTTATTTTAATCTTTTTTTTTTTGCATTCCTCGTCACTACATCTATTTCTCTTTCCTCACCCCTACCCCCCTCCGCCCCTCTTCACCAACCCTACTTTTCCTTCAACAACTTTTTTTTCCAACGACTATATAATATACTATCGACATTTTTATGAGGAATAAATTAAATTTTCAAAATAAAATATAGCCTATGTTACTCGCTGATAATGTAGCTTTATATTGGTGAAAGAATTTTTAAAATCGGTCCAGTAGTTTTTGAGTTTATCCATTACAAACAAAAAAACAAAAAATCTAATCTTTCCTCTTTATAATATTAGTATAGATAAATCAATGCTATATTTAGCAGGATAAAAGAGTTTAGTTAAAGTATTTTCATTGTCTTTATATTTTTTATTTTCAATTTATAAAATGAGTGTTTCATTTAGTCGTGTGTATTCATTACGAGTTTTTACTAAACATTTCCTTTTTGGGTTAATTTAAAGTGTTTTTTTTTTAGAATTTTAGTGTAATTTTATAGGTCATTGTTTGATAAACTTTGGGCCATAAACTCCAAACTCAAATATTAATAACATCTGCAACACCAATAATGTTTAAAAGAACTTTAAATTGCTTCAAAAGGGATTGAATTACTTAAAAATAGTTCCTAACACAATATTAGAAACAAGGTAGTTTTTATACGTTATTTAGCAAACTACACTTGTAACAAGCTAATATTAATTATAGAAGCTATCTAAGGGTTGTTGGCTGAACATCAGTAAATACTTTTTTAGCACCACATACTAATTACACTAATGTGTACAGGATGAGAAAGGTTGATTTTAGAGGAAGTGTACCCACATTTTTGTAAAGGAAAAGTGGAACATCATTTAGGACTAAATACCCTCAGTACACCTAACCGGGATTTGAATCTTGATCTCCCCGTCATCGACAGTCCAACCTACTACGAGAGTAGCGCCTTAGACCATGCGACCACCGAAGGGGGTAAAAGTTTGTTGTTATCACCATGTCTTACTACCCGTTCGTGTTATACGCATACGTACTAATTACGCTAAGTTGTTATGGATGAGGAGCGTATAACCCGAACGGGTAGTAAGACGCGGTGCTAATAATAATAATAATGTTATGGATGAGTAAGGTTGAATTTAAAGGGAGTGTACCCGAATTAGTGTGGTGGGAAAATGTAAAATTTTTTTTACGAAAAAACCCTTTGAGAACACCCTACTGGAGACTGACCGCGGTAGCCTTGTCATTGGAAGTTCAGTCTATTTCAGAGTTAAGATTTATAAAAGTTTGTTGTTATCACCGCGTATCACTCACTACCTGTTCAGGTTATACCCATATATGATATTTACTTTAATGGAGTAGGGCTAAGGAAGGAAGCGTTTTAGAGGTAATTACCCACATTTGCGTGGAATGAGAGTGGGAAACCGTTAAGGAAAAATAAACTCTCAGTGGAGCTGATCAGGATTTGAGCTCAGATCGCCCCATCATCACAGGCCTGCCTAGCACGAGAGTGACGCCTTAGATCATGCGGCCCCCAAAACGGATTAATAAAATTACTATATCTGATTTCACATACTTAAGTCAAGCCATTTTATCTGCAGCTGTAACTTTTGATAGATATTATCAAAATGACACCAAAAAAAATAGTAACAAGTTATCAATTATGGCCGCAAATAACATATGTTTGGATTTTATAAAAGGCCCTTCCTATGAAAATTGAACTATATACTAGCCATGCTGCCAGAAGTATTGTGACTAGACTTGAAGACAAGCGACAATACGCGGCAGTCGCGCATGCGCAGAAACATGATCATTTAAACTAAGGCAGCGCTGCTAAACTCGCTCGCAGGAATGGGCCTTAAATTTTCTTGGAGTTGGGAAAGTAATATTTATTAGGTGTGTACGAGGAGGTATTTTCCATTTCTTGTCGATTTTGAATAAAAACAAGTTTTTTTCTATGTTAGTAACGTAGATCAAGATCTGTAAGAGTACAATAAATATTACAAGTTAAATTTCTGTAATAGATCCATGCATAACCATAAATAAGTATAGATATAATATTTCTATAGCTAATTTTTTGAGGATAAAATGTATAACTACACAAATTCGAATTTTTAAATAAATTTTATATAATCGTACAATTTTGTTAACTATACAAAAGGAAATATTCAGCAACTCCATTTGATATGAAATTATAATTTAAAATTCCATAAAACTAATTAAAATAATAATTTTTGAGAGTAAGATTGAAAATTCAGACTAGGCCTACTATAAGTTTTCGAGTTTATTCAAAATGGTCGATCTAAAGCAACTACTAAAGTTCGACTCAGACTCGAATTTTTTGAATGCCTTGTTGAATCAGAATAAATGAAATGATAAATTATAATTATTTAAGTGCTATTTTTTAAGAAGGTATTTGTTTATTTCAGTTGGGTGTAAAGTGTCTGCGAAGGCTACTCACGTATGTCGTGGTGGGCAGAGCGCAGATGTAGATCAGTACCAAGAGCACGGCCACGAAGGTCTCCCTGTGTCTCCCGAACGTCCGGGGGTACTCGTCACACAGCGCTGTGATCATGGCTTCCAGACCACCGAACGTGCTGTCTAGACCTGGGATAACACACCCCCACATTAATACTGGAGATGGGTCCATTACACTTTATTATTGAATCCAAATACTCATTTCACCAACGAATCCCGAATTTAGAATTCGAATGTGAAAAGACATGACACACATAAAGGTTTAACTTTACCACATAGCTGTGCATTCTTTTATTTTTTTACTCTGATTTTGTTCACATTATGTGGTCAATTAATGGTCTGGTTGTTAGGTTCGTCCAAATGATTAAGTAGGTATAAGCCACTATCAAACGTCATAATAGCTATACAAATCTATTTAAAACTAGATATTGTATTTAAAAATAAACTTTTATATCTCGAATCTTAAGTTCCTCGAATTCTAGGATTCAAAGAGCTCATCCCTAAATTCATTATTATGATCAAATATAGTTTAAGGAATTTAACGTGTAATTAATAAACTGATTGACTATATCAGCACACGATTTACAAACTAACTTAATTCCAGACTATAGGGTCCTGAGGTTGATTCCCGACACTGCTGAAATATGTATCATCGGTGAAATTGTAGCTCCAACTTTTACAAAGGTCGGGGTACTGGATGTTGTGTCTGTTATAAATGTAATTTGATTTTGCAGGTAATGTGATATCATCATTCGGTTTAAAAAATGCACATTATAATTCATATAATATTAGTAACATACAGTTTTTAAACAAAATAAATATATATTTATATACTTTTAGTATAATGTTGATATTCACAGTAAAACATTTCATATTATTTACCAGAATCAGCCACGAAGCAATGACATAAATATTTCATCAAGTTGAAAACATTTATATTATTTGTTTAGTTTATGCTTTCGTGGTTATTTCTATTATTTCGGTGTGGTGTTTACGTCCAGTCAGGATATTAATCCACGTTGATTTAGAGCCACTAATCGTAGTCTGATGAAGTCCTTGATACGGTTCGTATGGATATAAAATCAATATCCCCCCCCCCCCCCGCGTTCAGAAATAATATTACAACTTAAATCAAAGCTGTTGATAGCAATCGTATTTTATTATTGTTATTCAACGCAAGGATTACCAAAGGTTTAATATAATAAATAGGAGCTGTAACTGCATATTTAGATAAAGTGAGCTCGTGTGAGTGTATCTTGGACATGGAACGTTACGTTATGTGAACCAAGTCATACTGGCCGCATGTTCACATTGATTGGATAGTGATGGGGAAGAACCTTCGAACCAAGACCATCGCGTCATTGGGAAATCAGACACAACGAGACTGTCACCTAAGTCTGTGTGTCTTTGTGCTCTCAACTCAGATTCAAACCTCGACCTCCCTGCCACCAGTACTCTAGACTATTGCGAGTATGAGACCTCAAGACCACGTAACCATAGGTCCAGGTAACAATTCCAATATGGAATATAATACTTGTGATCAGTGCTTGCATTCCAAAAGCATTCAATTTAATTTAAAAAGGTTTTATCAGAAGAATAATTGTCTTTACGACTGAAGAAATAGTAAATACACCCATTTTATATTACTATGATGAGCGATGGAAGACGATGTGACGCCGCGAAACAGGCCAACTTAAGTAGTATTTTATTTTTGTTTCCGTTAGAGAAGCCAGACCACCCTCTTAAAATAGTTCATGCAGCTAGAACCAGAAATCGCATCGTGGTGCGGTAGCTTGGAGTGTTCATTAGAGAAAAAAAATGGATCTATTTTACCATGCTTAAAATAGTATCACAAAATCGAGAAATAATTATTTTAAAGCGAAAAATCGAAATTGCTGATACGAATTTCACCGCTGTCGAGTGAATAGTGAAGAAGACCCACCTCTGTGGCATAATCAAATAACGCGCTGGTTTCGTGTTGAGCTAGACTGCTGAAGACGGGAAGATCAAGGTTCGAATCTTGCTCGGGTGAACTGGGGGTGGTTTTCCTTAAATGGGTTTCCACTCTCCCTCCACGCAAATTCAGGCTCACTTCCTCTATATTCGACCTTCCTAATTCCTATCCAGTTATTATATATAAGCATATAACCCGAACGGGCAGTAAGACGCGGTGCTAAATAAGAGTGAAGAAAGCCCGCAGTTTGATATTTCAGGCTCGAGTGTAATCGTGCATCTAATATCCCGGTTGATTGGTCTTGAGAAGGGGCTCTTAACGTACCTAAGGTGATGAGCATGAGAAAGAAGATGATGGACCAGAACACGGAGCCTGTCATGGTTGCTATGGCCTCTGGGTACACGATGAACACGAGTCCAGGACCTGAGACAGGGACACAGCATTCAACACGCATTAACAAGAGAATCGTCTTGCTACTAAGGCATTGGGCAGGAATGCTGTAACCAGAGTGGGGGGTGGAGGTATTAGGACCTTCCCCTTCAGCTCTGAAATATATAAAGGCACGCGTGTGGACATGCAACAGAACATTGTAACGTAGCACCGTTGTGTATCCAGTCTGGACGGCGTGACATCGTAACATCAGCGCGTCCCGTCAGTTGTCAGTCTTTTGGCGTCGCATCAAAGAAATGCCACGCATTCATGTTACGATAATTGTTTGCATGTCTGGACAGGAACGAGTAACTTCACTGAATAGGACTGCGTAATGTTTCGACTGCGTGATACGCGGCAATGTCCAGGTACACCGCGTACCTTACTGTACCGTATATTCGATGTGCAACAAAAAATAAAGTTACGCGATGGTGTTGCGTTACACTGTTCTGTTGCATAGCTATACGCACCTTAACACCTTAACAATCGTCCTTGGAAAATTTGATAAAGATATAGTGGGGTGTTATTGAGTGTTTTCTCAGGGTAAGCAAAGCTTGTTAAAACTTTATCTGTAAAAATATGTCCTCCCTCACTCCGTCGACCTTTGACCAATCACACGTAGACTCTGCTCTACGTACACACTTGAGAAATACGTGTCCTAGGAATTCCTTCCAAAGAACGGTCTCTTGATTAAAACCAGTTGTGGTTACCCTTGAAACACTCAATACGACCGCCACTGAAAAGCTGTATGAAGATTAAGTTATTTTGCTTAAATAAATACAATATAACTTATCATATCGTAACAAAAGTGTTTAAGTAGCCGTTTTATTTTATGAATATTTAGATTTCGCGATGTTTTAAAAACATAGTGGCAGCAATAGCGAACAAACATTTTATATTTAGGGGCAAGCTAAGGCCTGTAACTACTTGGGGATTTTGCTCTGGCTTCTATTACCAGATGCATTGTATTTTCCCCCACCTGTTGTTTAAAAATATATACATGCCGCCAGGTACATCTAATAATAGTCAACAAAAGAGCCTCTGCCTTCTGTCACGGGAAATCTAGTCTATTTCTATTGACGCCGTAGAGTTAACGTACGTGTTAACACGTGTGATTAAGAAATATTAAATAGCTTAACGCTATCTTATTAACTGGTCACAAAAGGTAATGGTGTAGCATATATATATTTCACCATATTGTGTTTTTATTGCTGAGCGGAAATCAATTGTTTCAATTACTCAGAAAGTGGTTTTCATAAATTTAAATGTTGTTTGTTTTATATTTCTAATATTGTATATTTAATTCTACTACCTTGAAAATTTCATTTTAGTTACAGTGTTTTAATATTATTTTTTATCAATATAGTTTAACTCTGCTCCACTAGAGGATTGTGCTATCGGTGCGCATGAATGGCTTGAGCGTCAGGTAAAATTTCAATCGTGTATTATCAAATTCTAAACAAAGTTAACGAGTGACGTATGCTAAGCGAATTAATACGTCTTGACGCTTAATTTTTCGATCATGAACTCAGTTTAACACCTTCAAAATGCCGTCAGAAAGGAGATCGACAAGTAGCGAGACCTTTCTAAGTTGAATGGAGGTTACTCTGGTTGAAAACAAACTGTTGCCCTAGTTTATGTCGGGATATGAAACAAGGGTTGACTTATTTACCCGGTTTCTCTCAAAACCCCTTTTTACCACTTCTGGACTACTTTATTTTTTAATCATCATGAGGCCATTATTGGAAACAGATGATCGGGGGCAAGAAGTAATGTTTTACCAATGGCGGAATGATAAGTTTAACTTCGCACGGTTGAGCGAGGGTATGGAACTTTTTATACAACTTATTTATTATCTGAATACAACACCTTATCTCAATTGGTAGCATTTCTGCCTACGGAACTAAGGGTCCCGGGTTCGATTCCCACCATGGCTGAAGAATTTATCATTAGTGAAATATGGGTTTACCCTTTCACGTTTATGAATTAAAGGTCACAGACTGGATGTTGTGCATGTCCTAGTCTGAAGTTAGGTTATGAAGCATATGAAGCTACGACAGGCCTAGCCTAGGGATGTGGCCTTGAAAGAAAATCGATACTGTACTCTTTAAAGTATCGGAAGAAAATTATCGATATCGTGCTAGTATCGATAACAGTAAGTATCGGTATTTAAATTTGTATCTGGAAAAATTATTTTTTATCTAGTATTAATAATCTCTTACCCACTTCGGTGTCCACGTGATCTAACGCGCTAACTTCGTGTTGGACTGGACTGTCAAATGGCTTTCCACTCTCCTACCGGGTGCATTTAATCTAAATTAGGCCTTCCTAATCCCTAACCCATTTATGTAATTTATACATAGGCGTATAACCTGAACATTATATTAAGACGTGTTACAAAACAAATCTCAGCTTTTGCATCATCATTGTATTTTCATTTTTATTCAAACACTGAAATTTATAATGGTTTTAATAGTTTAAAACAATTTTACAAGATACTTTTCCGCTATCTAACTTTTTTAAGTACCACGTCTTACTACCCATTCGGGTTATACTCTTAAGTACTATATACGCTAATGGGTTAGAAATTGGGAAGGTTGGATAGTGTCATTTGTTTTCCCTCTACATACCACCCTAATAAACATTTAATCTCAACATGGGCCATGAGTGAAGATAGCAAAAAAAATGTGTTTCTTTCGATACCAATTCGATACCGGAGTGTGAGTACTAATATCAGTAAAAATATCAGAAAAAGGTACCGAGTAAAGAATTACTAGTATCGAAAGGAAAAATATCGACATTAGTGAAGTATTGATACTTTTTTCACAACCATAGCCTAGCCAGCCGGTAGTTGAAAATATATGGCTTGAATAAAAAATGACCCATGCCACAGGCTGGGAACAGTGATGGTCCAATTGATGTAAATTTAGTATCTGTAAGAAAATTACTTTCAATTTCGTCAGCAGTATTTTTTTCCCCTCTCTGTTGATCCAGTTTAAAACCAAATTTATCTTGTTGGTTTTTGCAACATGTCTTACTAACTGTTCAAGCTATCTGCATATATTTGTATAATTTATTAAAAATAATATATTTTCATTAATTGAAAAAGACATCACGAAATAACGTATTTTTACAATTGTTGTTGGTTCGCCTCCAAACAGCCAAACACTAACATTCATTCTTACATCCATGCGCAGAAGACAATCTTCAGACTACCTCGTTGACGAGGCGTGCTAGTATCCAGTGCTTTCATCGAAAACAGTTGAAAATAAGAGAAAATATTTTGTTTAAACATGAGACAGTTAATTTATAGAAATTGTAATGTCAATCTCTTTTTGGAACGGATAAAGTTAAGAGTTTCCACAAGCTAGAGAAGACATAATAAATAATGGAAACTTAATTGCGCATGCGTGATATATTGCGAGGAATAGAAGGTATGTTACCACTTTGGAGTGTGGTAATGTTTGGCGGCTTCAAGAGGGAATGAGTCATCGAGCATGGTAAAACCATTTCCTCCACTACTGTACGCCACATTGCATTCAGAGTCGGGAGTAGTTTAGATAAATTTCTGCCTAGTAGCTGTTAATTACTATATAATTTAATTTTAATTTTTATATAAATGTTTGTATTCCTTGAATGATAAACATTGAACATTCTTTATTATGTTTTGTTTTTAGTCAATCTTCATCACTTTTTAGATTTACAGATGAAAATAATACGGTTCTTGTAAATAAAAAAGTTGCACAGATTTGGCTTTGTGATGTTACCATTCAAGGTTTGATTATTTATTTTTATTAACCATGTAATGTCTCTTATTCTTGGGTTTATGTTTTAAAATTTTATGGGAGTGTGACTGATTATATCATTATTTAATTTAAATTAGATAAAAAATATCAATGGTATTTTTATTTAAAACCATTACTGATATCAACAAATGGGTTACTCGAACCGCTATAACATATGACGAACCCTCCACCCAAAGGTGGACTAGGCCACAGGGAGATATTCCGGTGGACAGGTTTGATTTGAGTCGGCCCAAATATTTTAAACTAAAATAATTCAATTCATTCAATTATAAATGACTATGCTCATTCAATTATAATAAAAAAAACAGTTCCATTAAGTCTGAAGATGCTCAGAATACATTATTTGTGAAGATATACGCCGTTATCAAATGTAAATACATCCCATTTGTTGTTTGAGGTGTTATTAGTAAACAACTCCTTAAGCCAAATGTAAAAAGCATTTATTTTGTGAATACTGACTGTTAATATCTTTGTAATCTACACAAGTAGTGTGTGTAGGATTACTTAAAACTTCAATATTTCAAAAATATATTCCCAGCTAACAATTTAGAGGCTTTTTTTTTCTCTCATGTCGGTAGAAAATATAAGCCGTTGTTTTAAGTGGAGAGTGGCGATGTAATTATCGGTGGTGTAGCTAACATGGTCTCGGGATTAAATTTAAATACTTCACCTCACTACTACATCTTACACTGAAACATAGATTCAGTGGTATTTATGAATGTATGTTAAGTGAGGTAGAAGGGATAGCAAGTGTTTTTACAGTTTTTATAGAATTGAAAGTTTTTGGCCAAAATAAATCAAATATTTCTCCAGTAGCAACATAAAGTTTAGTTTTCTGCACATGCTAATATCGACAGATCTTGAATATCTGTCAAGGGTGTCCTGGAATTTTGTCAAAACTTTTGAAATAAGAGAAAAAGATTTGACAAAATTCCAGGACACTCTTGACAAATATTCAAGATCTGTTGATATTAGCATGTGCAGAAAACTAAACTCTATGTTGCTACTGGAGAAATATTTGATTTATTTTGGCCAAAAACTTTCAATTCTATAAAAACTGTAAAATTACTCGCGCACCCTTCTGCCTCACCTTAAGGGTCGTCACATAAATGTCGTCCCGGGCCGCTTGAAGCCAATCAGTCCACCTCTGTCTCCCCTTCACTACGGAGAAATTTAAACGAAAACACATTTAAATTTATAATGAAATGCCCGGCGCGGCTTGTGCTACTTAGCAGCACGATATCCCAATCGAGACTCGGGTACTATAGACTAAATTATAATTAAATATGTTTTAAATACTTAACGTGGGATAAGCGTGTTACCTTCACCGAGACTGGGAGCTGAATTCAATTAATTTATATTTGATGAACTTTTGATGCGTCTGGACCAACTGCAAACTAGTAAAAAATTGGTGTTAAGTTTTCGCTCACTAAGACGTACCTAACGGAATTTTCTAAAACGCATTGCACCACACCCTCATTCCACACTTGTTTACTTCCAAAGAAGACTCCGCCCTGTATAGGTAAGAGAAGGATGGAAGAGGGATGAAATACTTTGCCAAGAGGATAAAAAGATATTATTTATTTTGAATATAATAACGTATTATATTTATTATTTGTGAATTTATGGGGCTGATAAAATAATATTGGTATAGAGTGGAGCCATAAGTTTACGAATTGGAAGGAAGAGGGTGTTTTATAGTGTAGGTTTCTGGTAGCACTTTCTAAAAGTTATTTCGTTGTCACCCGCCTCGGTGGCGTAGTTGGCTAACGCGCTTGTCGTGTTGAGCTCGACTGCTGAGGACGGGTAGATCGAGATTCGAATCTCGGTCGGGTGAAATGGGGGGTGGTTTTCCCCAAATGGTTTTCCACTCTCCCTCCACGCAAATGCGGGTTCACTTCTTCTAATCCAACCTTCCCAATTCCTAAATCCATTAGCGTTATTAGTACTTAAAGCGTATAACTCGAACGGGTAGTAAGACGCGGTACTAAATATTATTCTTATTATTATTTCGTTGTCTATGTGTGTGTTACCTTCCAAACCAACTTCTTCTATGCTCTTGTGCTGAACATGGGCCATGTAACCCAACACGGAGAAAATGACAAACCCTGCCAAGAAACTCGTCAAGCAGTTAATACTACTCGTCAAGATGGCGTCCCTATAACAAACAGGTACATATGTGATATAGAGAGAGTCTATTTCTATGCTACGAGTCTGGTTATAAGAACAATATCTGACAACTACAAAAGTTTATAGCACTATTTTAATACATTAATACGTAAATCTATGTTATCTGCAGCTGTTTTGAATGATAGCATTAATAGCTACACAGTAATAAAAATGATATAGTAAAATCTAACAATATTGAGCACAAACAAATATGTTTATACTTCCTAAAAGGTCCTTCCTAGCTGAATCTTATAATCGTTTCAATTTCAATTTATTAAGTAGTGTTTACATGAGTCAAGACAATTTAAAAAAAAAACATTACAGTAAAATAATAAATGTGTGGGAACAACATTTAGGAAAAATAAGTAAGTTTTTTGCCAGAGGAGTAAAATAATTAAAGTAAACAATATTTAGTTTCGTGATCATTATAAAGGAGAGTTTGATGTGTTGTTGTACCTGTAACAATAATAATTGGCTTATTCAATTTAAAGATAACATTAAAATTATCTATTTAAAATACTTATCAGGAAAAAATAAACACGAAATCAAGAGAAAATCTTTATATTCAGTATAAGTTACATTTTACACAATATTAATGTCATCCAAATATGAATAAAAATAAACCAAAATAAGCAAAACAAACAAAATAAAATATTGCAATTTGCTAATGTTAATACTATTTATATATGGAAGAAAGCAACGCTACACAATCAAGAATATATTAAAGTTGAAGCTTGGGGGATGATAATTACGGAAATCAACCGTAACTGAATAATATTTGAATATTTGGAAAATGATGCCAGGACACGGGAATCGAACCCAGGACCTTTGGTTTAGTGTGCAAATGTTCTAACACTGAGCTATCCGGAGATTGTGCCATGCGCACGTCCACCACAGACTTTGCCTTACAATATTAGTGAGGAATGACCTTAAACATGAGACAATCCCGGAATTTCTCAGTGGTATAGTATTAGTGTGTTAAGAAAAAGGTCGGGGATTCGAATCCCGTGTCCAGGTGTCATTTTATAATTTAATTGACTATTTATAGAGCTATCGATACATGCTTACAACCCTAAGACGAAGTTGTTTAGTTCTATTATTATAGAGTAATTGTTACCGTTTCGTCTGAAACCTAAGGTTGCTAAATGCATTTCATTCTTTTACTTTGTGTGTACCACGCCATACTACCCATCAGGGCAATCCACATAAGTATTATAATGAGTAAGGTAATACTATAGAAGAAATTCACCCCCATTTGCGTGGAGGGAGCGTTGAACATAGTTTAAGAAAAAACATATCTATTTATCTGGGATTCAAACCCAAACCTCCCCGCATCCTGATCACCAGAGAATTCAAGGGTGATGCATCAGACTTCGTACCTAACTGTGCAGCTGAAATTCTATAAGTATACATTTAAATAAATGGCAAGACTTTGAATAGTTTTTACAAAAATATCCTGAAAATTTAAACTTTTATAGTAACTACTCACCTGTAGCAATTATTATTGAATTTGTTATAGCTAGAAAGAGCGAGTAGAGTACCAAACCCGGGACCTAAGGAAAAGAAGATTTGGGAAGCCGCATCAATCCACACCTACAAACAAACCATACAACACAAATTCATCTTAGGTTAAACACATAGCCTCGTGTGAGGTCACTCATACTTGTTTCTCTGTGATGAATGATTATAATATCAGGAACAAACCATTTCTTAAATATCAGAGTGTGTCTATTGAGATTGAGTACGACGTGTCTAATCATTTCAACGCACTTAATAACCAGTCTAGCCCCACGGATAAAGCAGCGTAATATAGATAGAAGATACAGCTCGAGCCAGACGCTACATCGTAGTACGGTTTTCAAAAGGCTGTATCCAGCCAATCATTTCAGGAAAGGTTTGATGGGAACATCCCCCAATTGCTGGAGGCTAGAAAAAATTATAAACAGTTCTAGAAGTAATCTAAAGTGTTTTAATGGCAACATAACTCCCTAACTGCTGGAGGCTAGGACAAATTATAAATACTAAACACATATATAAGCTATCTGAAGTGTTTTTATAGCAACATAGTCCTCTAACCGCTGAAGGAAAGGAAAAAAATTATAAATATTAAACACTTTGAGAAGCTATCTGAAGGTTTTTTTATGGCAACATAACCCCATAATTGCCGAAGGCTAGAAAAAATTCTGAATATTAAACATCTCTAGAAGATCTCTGAAGTGCTTTTTATGATAAGACAGCCCAATAATTTGTTAATAAATTGGTAAATAAAGCTATTTATATTTTGTTCATGACATTTTAACCCCCCGTACCCCCCAAAAAAACCTGACCATGGCCATGGGTATTCTGTCCTATGTTTTTAGAAAACAGTTGAAATGAGTAGGGAAACCGTTGTACCATATCTAATATGTTAGATTCATTTATAATTTTTTTTATCACCCGTATTTTCTACCCGTTTGGGTTGTATGCATGTGTATTAATTATGATAATGTATTAGGGATGGGTAAGGTTTAATTTAGAGAAAGTGTAGTATTATTTGTGTGTGGGGAGAGGGGAAGGAAGAGAATGTGAATGGACATCTAGGAAAAAACACTTTCCCCCAATCGGGGTTAGACCCCCAATCTCCCCGTCATCAGCAGTCTAGTCTTGCAGGAGAATGACGCCTCACTCAGTCCATTCGGTCATCGAAACTGGTCACGTACCATTTATTTTTACTTTATTTTTTTAGTACCGCATCTTACTACCCATTCGTGCTTATGTAATTACGCTAGTGGGTTAGGGATGAGGAAGATCGAATTTGGAAGAAATGTGTCAGCTATAATATAAAATACTAAAATTAAAAAACCATAATTTTAAATTGAAAAAAAAAATACTACTATACTGATACCGATTTCACTGTGACCAAGGAAATAATTCATAAAACAGCACTTAGATGCTTTTCTAGTTCACGTGTAATCTTGTATCCGGCGTGAGGGGGCGGAACCAGGTTAAAACAGGAAGTGGCTTACCCTCATGTTGCCCAACTTGTGCCACTGAGGGGTGAGGTAGTATTGGATGCCCATGCCCGCTCCAGGCAAGGTGACACCTCGTATCAGCAGGATAAACAGCACCACATAGGGCGCCAGGGCTGTCACCCACACCGCCTGTAATCAAGGTCAAGGTCAGTGTCCCAGACTCTCGTCAACATGGTAAAGAGCAGCGCTGTAGATAATAATAATAATAATAATAATAATAATAATAATAATAATAATTAGCACCGCGTCTTACTACCCGTTCGGGTTATACGCTTTAAGTACTAATTACGCTAATGGATTAAGATTTGGGAAGGTTGAATTAGAGGAAGTTAACCCGCATTTGCGTGGAGGGAGAGTGGAAAACCATTTAGGAAAAACCACCCCCAGTTCACCCGACCGAGATTCGAACCTCGATCTCCCCGTCCTCAGCAGTCAAGCTCAACACGACAAGCGCGTTAGCCAACTACGCCACCGAGGCGGGTCGCTGTAGATGATTAATGGTAGTTCAGGCTGTTTTTGATAGTTTAAAATACCAATAAAAATACTTTGGTATTCATCCGCCTCGCAATTATGTTTTTTCACTCTTAACATTAATTTACATCACTTGTGAAAGAAAGTGTTAAAATAGATTTGTAAAATAGATGAAAACAAAACTTTTATCAAATCATATATTTTCAGATAAGGCTAAAGTTACCATAAATGGACAATACTCTCTAACCAGGTGTATACTGATGAGGTGACTTAAAATTCACCTCCCAATCTGGTTCTCATAGGGTGTTTAGTATTTAGTGTACCACAGAAAGTATAGTCTAGAGTATAGTCTAGTAACACGGTCAAAATGGCCGTGTGACAGGCTGACTAGAGTTTGTATTCCGTGGTGCATTACCTACTTCACGCAATAGCTATATTCATGTCTAGTAACACGGTCAAAATGGCCGTGTGACAGGCTGACTAGAGTTTGTATTCCGTGGTGCATTACCTACTTCACGCAATAGCTATATTCATGTCTAGTAACACGGTCAAAATGGCCGTGTGACAGGCTGACTAGAGTTTGTATTCCGTGGTGCATTACCTACTTCACGCAATAGCTATATTCATGTCTAGTAACACGGTCAAAATGGCCGTGTGACAGGCTGACTAGAGTTTGTATTCCGTGGTGCATTACCTACTTCACGCAATAGCTATATTCATGTCTAGTAACACGGTCAAAATGGCCGTGTGACAGGCTGACTAGAGTTTGTATTCCGTGGTGCATTACCTACTTCACGCAATAGCTATATTCATGTCTAGTAACACGGTCAAAATGGCCGTGTGACAGGCTGACTAGAGTGTGAATTCCGTGGTGCATTACCTACTTCACGCAATAGCTATATTCATGTCTAGTAACACGGTCAAAATGGCCGTGTGACAGGCTGACTAGAGTGTGAATTCCGTGGTGCATTACCTACTTCACGCAATAGCTATATTCATGTCTAGTAACACGGTCAAAATGGCCGTGTGACAGGCTGACTAGAGTTTGTATTCCGTGGTGCATTACCTACTTCACGCAATAGCTATATTCATGTCTAGTAACACGGTCAAAATGGCCGTGTGACAGGCTGACTAGAGTTTGTATTCCGTGGTGCATTACCTACTTCACGCAATAGCTATATTCATGTCTAGTAACACGGTCAAAATGGCCGTGTGACAGGCTGACTAGAGTTTGTATTCCGTGGTGCATTACCTACTTCACGCAATAGCTATATTCATGTCTAGTAACACGGTCAAAATGGCCGTGTGACAGGCTGACTAGAGTTTGTATTCCGTGGTGCATTACCTACTTCACGCAATAGCTATATTCATGTCTAGTAACACGGTCAAAATGGCCGTGTGACAGGCTGACTAGAGTGTGAATTCCGTGGTGCATTACCTACTTCACGCAATAGCTATATTCATGTCTAGTAACACGGTCAAAATGGCCGTGTGACAGGCTGACTAGAGTGTGAATTCCGTGGTGCATTACCTACTTCACGCAATAGCTATATTCATGTCTAGTAACACGGTCAAAATGGCCGTGTGACAGGCTGACTAGAGTTTGTATTCCGTGGTGCATTACCTACTTCACGCAATAGCTATATTCATGTCTAGTAACACGGTCAAAATGGCCGTGTGACAGGCTGACTAGAGTTTGTATTCCGTGGTGCATTACCTACTTCACGCAATAGCTATATTCATGTCTAGTAACACGGTCAAAATGGCCGTGTGACAGGCTGACTAGAGTTTGTATTCCGTGGTGCATTACCTACTTCACGCAATAGCTATATTCATGTCTAGTAACACGGTCAAAATGGCCGTGTGACAGGCTGACTAGAGTTTGTATTCCGTGGTGCATTACCTACTTCACGCAATAGCTATATTCATGTCTAGTAACACGGTCAAAATGGCCGTGTGACAGGCTGACTAGAGTTTGAATTCCGTGGTGCATTACCTACTTCACGCAATAGCTATATTCATGTCTAGAATCCGGCAGTAATCTAAATTAAAACACTCATGGCTGCACTCAGCTGTCTGTGAACTCCCCTTGCCAGCACTCCATGTCTGCACTCGGCTGTCTGTGAACTCACCTTGCCAGCACTTCATGTCTGCACTCGGCTGTCTGTGAACTCACCTTGCCAGCACTTCATGTCTGCACTCGGCTGTCTGTGAACTCACCTTGCCAGCACTCCATGTCTGCACTCGGCTGGCTGTGAACTCACCTTGCCAGCACTCCATGTCTGCACTCAGCTGGCTGTGAACTCACCTTGCCAGCACTCCATGTCTGCACTCAGCTGGCTGTGAACTCACCTTGCCAGCACTCCATGTCTGCACTCAGCTGGCTGTGAACTCACCTTGCCAGCACTCCATGTCTGCACTCAGCTGGCTGTGAACTCACCTTTCCAGCACTTCATGTCTGCACTCGGCTGTCTGTGAACTCACCTTTCCAGCACTCCATGTCTGCACTCGGCTGTCTGTGAACTCACCTTGCCAGCACTCCATGTCTGCACTCAGCTGGCTGTGAACTCACCTTTCCAGCACTTCATGTCTGCACTCGGCTGTCTGTGAACTCACCTTGCCAGCACTTCATGTCTGCACTCAGCTGTCTGTGAACTCACCTTGCCAGCACTCCTCACGCCCTTCCACAGGGCGAAGTAGACCAATATGAAGACGGAGAGGACGCAGAGCGCCAGAGACCACTTCACAGGACCCACTCTGTCCAGACCGTCGGACTTGTACTGCTCCAATACACTGCGTCTGAGGGGGAGGAAATGGATGGATTTAGTTCGTAATGCTTCACGTCTTGATGTTTGCATACTTACACTAATGGAGATGAGAAAGTTATAATTTAAGGGGAGGTGTACCCACATTTGCGTGAAGAATGAGTGAAAAATCATTTAAGAAAAAAACATCTCAATACACCCAACCCAAGATTCTAACCCTGACCTGTCCTTCCAAGACAATCAAATTCAACATCTAAAGTATAACACTTAAGACCACTTGACCACCGCAACTGATAATGTTGGTAATCAAATCATCGGAAAGGTTTTTCTAATGATGTTTCAACCAATTTTGTAAAAGAATTTATTGTTTTACTATTAATGTATTCTTATAACTATTAATAGTGCTATAGGTTTTTAGTGTGCACGTTTTGATTATAATTAAGAAATAAATTAGCTTTAGAACAATAAAAATATCCAATTTTCAAACCTTCTCTTGCCCATTGGGAATGAACGAACACTAACTATTCCACCACTAATACATTTTTCAACCATGCTGGGTATAGAACCCGGAAACATTGGATCAGGCTAACGTGCTACCAACTGAGCTATGTTGTAGGGTTTTAGTGCTAGACTCGCCTCGGTGGCGTAGTTGGCTAACGCGCTTGTCGTGTTGAGCTCGACTGTCGAGAACGGGAGATCGAGGTTCGAATCTCAGTCGGGTGAACTGGGGGGGGGTTTCCTAAATGGTTTTCCACTCTCCCTCCACGCAAATGCTAAATATTATATTAATTTTAGTGCTAGGTAGTTTTTAACTTTGTTTTATTGTAACTACATAATCATTATTATTAGCACCATGTCTTACTACCCGTTCAGATTATATGCACTTACGCTAATGTGTAATGGTCGGGTGATCGTGAGATGAAATGGAGGACCTACAGTTTAACGTGTGATCCGAACCACGGTGGAGGCCTGGCATTCCCCACATTCACAAGTTGTTATTAATACACGTCTTGTCAGAGGTGAAGGAATGGTTTGGTAATTAGATAAATCTGTGCCGGGACCAAGGATTGAACCCCGGACCCCACCTTACCCCTAGACCACCAGGTCAACCATGACTATATAATCAATTCATTCACAAAAAAAAACTCTGATAAGATTTAATGAGATATTTTAATAAATAAGGGCCTATGCCTACTTAACGATTCAAACCTTAAACTTTTGGTTAAGGGAGCAGACGAGTTCCAAACTGGGTGTTAGGAGCTGGTTTCCACACGCAGTTTCCTCGTTAACTTAATGACTATTTGGGCGCGTCACCTCCTTTTATTACCTTACCACTTAGATCAAGTCGTTAACAGTCCTCAAGTTGAACGTGCCAATACAAACAAAACAGAAAAGTATACATTTTCTCCGGAAGCTTCAACGGGATATTAGAAGACATCTTCTTACTAAGGACTTGATTAGGTAAAGTAAACTTTGTGAAAAACAACACATCAAGGGGTTACGAGGGAGTAGTGGGGGGGTAGGTAAAAGAGAAAAAACCACATCGGTTGCTATGGGAACCATTTGTCCCACCGTCTTAAAAAAGAGAAAAAACTTCTGTGTTAGCTTAATTCAGATGGGCTGTAGTTTGAAAGCCTTAACAAAGACGTCTTAGCTTGATACAATAAAGGTAAAACTGAATTAACTTTGTTCGAAGAGGGGGAGTTAAAAAAAACGTTTTGGTGATATCATTGACAGCGAATGATTTCCATCATGGAGGAATTTAACTTAAATACGGTTCTCAGAGATACATTTTAATCTGATTGTGTAAATATCTTCTTTAGAGGGCTCCCAAGGTAGCGGATAAGATGTTGCGTTTAGGTTGAATATTGATAAAACCTTCAAGCGTATATGAGCTTGGTGTTGACTGGAATGTTCACAAAACTATTTTATATTATCATATACATATAATAGACTTGTAATCATAGCTCAAAAGTTGAAATCTCCCCCTCTTATGAAATCCAAAAATCCATATATTTGTGTTGATGATTCAATAACTAAGTGCCCAGGAAACGAAAGAACTAGTATAGGAATGTAGAATGGATCTTTGTGAATCTAAAGATGTAATTTAATAAGGAGGGTTACAACACGATACAAAGTTAAGATTTTTTTAGTAGTTTTTGTAACAAAATATTTTTTGACCAAAGTAAATTAAATATTGTTTTTGTAGCAATGTTTTTTAAAAAATATTTTACGCAAAATAATCTCATTAGTTCTTGCTTATCTGTTATGTAATAAGCATTGTAGCATTCGAATATAATTTTTTTTTAATAAAAAGAAAAGGTTCTGTCAAAATATCACGATGGTTATGAGAGGGACCGGATTCTTAGGCACCAACAATGTTTAAAATAGGCAAGCAAATAAGCATTAAAAATATGGGATTTAGGCAAAAAAAATAGGCACTTAATAAAAAAAATAAGCACACAATAATCAATGCAAAATTTATTTTACTACAAATTTGTTACGATAAACCAATTTAATCTAAATCCTTGAGCCCGATTTTAAGATAAAATGTACAAATATATAATAGGCCTATATACAAGAATGTCTCGTTTATTAAGGTAAATTATGGGAATTTCTCCCGCGCGATGAGTAGTGTCCACAGGGGAGGACGTATCACGTGGCCGGTATAAACATAGTCTGTCAAGGTCAGAGCATGTCAGTTAAAGCCACGTCACATGCCAACCCAATAACGCCAAAACTTCCATTTCTAAGAAACTAAACTCTCTTTCAGAAGGGAGAAAAAGAGTGAGAGTACAAAGCCGAAATAGGTGGATTTAAGGCTGTTTTTCATAAAATAGGCAAAAACAAACAGAATAGGCAATTATAGGCACAATAAAATTAGCATATTGTAATCGTAATAACAAGAAATATATATATATATATATATTATATATCACTAGCCTATATTTTACAATCTAGAGGGGGGGAAAAGGCTAATAGGTAAATCCGGTCCCTACCGGAGTGAGTTATGACGTTCATTATTTGCTGAGGTTATGTTTTACTATTCATTTGTCATTTTGTTTGTTTGTCTGTCCGGATTTTTGTCACGCGATAACTACCAATCGTGTGGACCAATTTTAACTAAATTTAGCAAGAATATTCTTTGAGCATAGGCCAGCTGATATGTATAAGGCCTACATAGTTTTACAATCTGGTTTACCGTTTCAATATGGTGTCACTCAAATATATTTACATTTAATAGTTTAGCTCAAGGTTCTTGAATTTATAATTCTAGCAATATCTCGATTACTTAGAGATTTTTTTTTTTAATTTTGACATATATTGTGAGACTGACGTCCTAAATCACGTTAGCAACAGTTATTCTATTCGAATATGTTATTATTATTATTATTATTATATTATTATTATTATTATTACACGTCTTACTACCCGTTCGGGCTATACGCACTTACGCTAATGTGTAATGGTAGGGTGATTGTGAGAAGAAATGGAGGACCTACAGTTTAACGTGGAACCCGAACCACGGTGGAGGCCTGGTATTTCACACATTCACAAGTTGTGATTAATACAAGTCTTATCAGAGGTGAAGGAAGGGTTTGGCAATCAGAAAAATCTGTGCCGGGACTGAGGATTGAACCCGGACCCCCCTTACCCCTAGATCGCCAGGTCACCAACCTATTTAATATAGCTTACCCTTGTTTTCTATCTAACTCGATCACAA
>JBCFYV010011164.1:49336568-49354068 GCA_039000515.1 Timema cristinae
AGCAGCAGCACCGCGTCTTAATACCCGTTCGGGTTATACGCACTTACGCTAATGTGTAATGGTAGGGTGATTGTGAGATGAAATGAAGGACCTACAGTTTAACATGGAATCCGAACCACGGTGGTGGCCTGGCATTCCTCACATTCACAAGATGTCTTGTCAGAGGTGAAGGAAGGGTTTGGTAATCAGATAAATCTGTGCCGGGACCGAGGATTGAACCCCGGCCGCCAGCATAGAAGTCTGACACCTTACCCCTAGACCGCCAGGTCACCGATTGTAACCGGAGATCCTTAGATGTGAACCTGCTCTACCTATAGTAAGTACATGGTAAGAAGGACCGTATCTGATTGTTTTTATTATTTAGCACCGCGTCTTACTGCACGTTCGGGTTATGCGCTTAAGTACTAATTACGCTACTGGATTAGGAATTGGGAAGGTTGAATTTAGAGGAAGTGAACCCGCATTTGCGTGGAGGGAGATTGGAAAAAATATTTAGTAAAAAACCACCCCCCAGCTCACCCGAACGAGATTCGAACCTCGATCTACCCGTCCTCAACAGTCAAGATCAACACTACTAGCGCGTTAGCCAACTACGCCACCGAGGCGGGTTGCCTGATTGTTAGAAAATATATATATTTTATTTTCAGTGGTGCGTCTTACTAACGTTCCGATTATTCACTTATTCATTAATTAAGCTAATGGTTTTATGGATTAAGAAGGGGTTATATTTAGAGCAAGTATACCTGTATTTGCGTAGAGGAAGATTTTAAAACAATTTTGGAAAAACCACCCTCAATACCCCCGACCAAGATTCAAAACTCAATATCCCCGTCATTGATAGTCTAGTCTACTGCGAGAGTAGCACCCTAGACCATGGGGCCACCAAAGTGGGTTACAAAAGTTGTTAAAACTATTTTCGTAATGTATTCATACATAAAGTCGTGTGATCTGCAGATGTCACTTTTAATGGATAGTTAATGGCGGCTCATGTATATGGGCACATATGCACGTGAACACCCAATATTTTTATTACATTTATTTATTATTTTTTAACAATTAATTAATTTAGCTAAATCTATGTGATAATTTACTAACCTACGCAATCACGTCTATTTGTTGTGATTAGCTATTTTCTGGTGAAATGTTGGCAACTTTGTCGTGTGCATGTGCAGGAGATAAGGTCTTGTAAGCAGTTTGGACGAATCATTTCAAGTAACTGTATTTCATTTAATTGATAATTTGGGAGTGAAGTTTTAAAACAATTTTAAAGACACTTTGCTTAAACCTTGTCTCACCATATATAGAATATAATTATTTATATTATAAAATTCATATTAACTTATTGTTCTAAATAGTTATAACATTATTTATCAGATAAAATGTGATTACAAACAAAATTTCTAAATTCACATTCATTAAATATATTATTGACTATGTGGCCGCAATTCAATCAATTATTTGTATTGTTTGCATTGATTTACGTTTTGTAGAAAGCTAAATACATGGGACTAAGCATGGATAATAGGATTATTTAATTTAGCCTAGCGAGGAAAATGAAAAGCACGAAAATTCACATTTCCACAAGAATGAATGCCCTTAATGTCAATGTTAGATCAGAAAAACATGTAGACCTCTTCATTTAACCTGAAGAATAGCAAGCCTACCTTGCCTGGTTCACCATAGTGTATCTTTGTATTATAAACAGTTACTTTTTATGTGCGTATGTAGGCATATATATATATAATTAATGTATGCTTATTTATACGTATGCATGTGCTATGTTGAGTTGATTAAACTTTATATGAACCCATATTTTTTCTTGACATGATCCAAATAATATATACAGTACGTACATATTTGCAAAATATTCTTAATTACAAATTTGATTTTGTAGACACCTTAGTTTTTAACTCACCATCCGCCACTGTGAATAGTGACTACTAATTAAAGCATGAATATTTTACAATTAAAGTGTAAAATCAGTTAATACATCAAATAAATAGGAATTTCATGGATTACTTGACTGGATCAGTTAAAGTGCATAATAATGATGTATTATTTGATTTGACTAGTTATTTAATAGAATAACGAACACCACTGGTTAAAGTTTAAAATTAAAATTTATTTCAAAATTGTAACCATGGTATAGTATAACATTCCAATAAATTCCAATCCACGATGATTTTAGCTTGTTAAATTATTATAAGAGCGTACTGATTTATATATTAATGTTTGGAATGTGTTCTGGTTGATTTAGTGATACGGGTATTGCAGGGTCTTCAATGCATTATATTACTAATAAGATGTGTTCATATGTCAGTCTAGTGACTAATAGACAGGGATCTCCACAGTAGGTATATACATTCCAGCTGTCCATGTGTCAGTCTAATGAAAATTTGTAAACAATCAGTTTAATAAGTCATTGTAAGAGCATAATAATGTAAGGTTTGTTCTGGCAGGAAGTTAGCCCACGCTTATACATTTCCTTGGAAGTCAAGAGTATTGGGTTGTCTTCCTGTTGAGAACAGCCTCTAGCTCATATAGCTTTATAATGTTGACGAGCGAATACTGGCGATGAATGGACCTTGGACTCGTGAGAACTGGGATCGACTTGTGATGTGTGTGAGAAGAACACACGGTGGTTGTTGTTTGGCAGCGATGCTGTAAGGATGTGTAGTCGGCTCGCTGATAGATAATGAACGAGTTAATATGTGGTCTAGTGGGTTCACCCCGGCCGGAGAGTCGATCCCGGGTCCCTAAGTAGTGTCACGGGTCCCGTTATCGTGAGTGTTCCCTCGTCACGGGGAATTTCATTATATCGATGTAGTATCGTAGTAACTGTTTGGAGAAATAAACAGATCGTTGGGATAAACTTTCTAGCCTCATTCCCCACAGACCATCAATCCCAACCCCTACCGCTCGGGGTCCATCCTGCCCATGTAACCCCCTAGGGTGTCCCGGTAGTATAGTAGTTAGGGTTGGCAAAATTGGTGGGGGAAGGAGGCTATTTATAGCAGCCAATCAGAGGAAAGTAGGTCAATTATAACGGTACTCAAATAGGATGTGAGGGTTTTGACCCGTTGGCGGAAGTGGGGATCTCATAGGTCCAGAACACTACTGATGTTTTGTATATATATTGGTCACGGTTTTAGAGAACGTATGATAAAATAACTTAGCCGTCGCTATCAAAATATTACTCAAAATCACATAAAGACTTTTTTGAGTATTTGTGAGTCTTGTCAACAAAAAAGAAAAAATTAGAAATAAAGGTGTTGTTGCTAAACCCATGGTATTTTTACATCTGAACTCAAGTTGTCAGGAAGACCTTAAATATTTCCAATCTTACATGATGAAAAACTATAAATTTACTTTAGTTTACCAAGACTCTCTCATTAAGTCGGTTGCGTTAAGACCTCTTCAAACAAAGAGAAACGGAGAAGTTGTAAAGCAGCTCTTTGATATAATCCTGTTTTATTTAAGCACCGCGTCTTACTACCCGTTCGGGTTATACGCTTATGTAACCTACCAATTACACTTAGTGTTGGTGAGGAATTAGGGAAGGGAATTTTAAGAGGAAGTGTACCCATATTTGCGTGAAGGAGGGTAGTAAACAATTTTGAAAAAAAAACCTTAGTACACACGACCTTGATTTGAACTCAAGCGCCTCGTCATCGGCAGTCTACTGCGAGAGTAGTGCCTTAGACCATGTGGCCACCGAAGCGGGTAATGAAATTGTTAAAGTATGTGTCTTGTATTCCAAAGATTGCAAGGAGAATTAATTTTGTTGGAAATATAAACAACCTGTCCACATATCATTCTCAGAAGACTGTCATTTGTAAGATAAAATTGCACAGAAGATCTGCAGGCTATTTTAATAAAATGACTATCGATAAGGAAAGACGAGAGCTAAAGAATGTCTGGAAGGTCAAGCTGGATACAAGGGGGTGCGAGAAAAAGCCAGTGTTTTTGCAGATTTATGGGATTTTTTTTTTTCCAAAACAAATCAAATATTGTTCCAGTATAAACATAGAACTTAATATTCTTCGCATGGTGACCTGAACAGTTGTTGAATATCTGTCAAGGATGTCTTGGAATTTAACGACAACTTTTTATCTTCATTTAAAAAGTTTCTCATCCAATGTCACTATGCTCGGGACGGATATTCAAGAACCATTTATATCAACATGTGAAGACAATTAAATTATATGTTTATACTGAAGCAATATTTTATCTATTTTGGCCAAAAAAGTTTGTCTTTTAAACTGCAAGAACACTGATTTTTTCTTGCGTCTTCTTCCATTCCACTTTACCTAATGCTAGAGAAATCTCACTTTGGGGAATTTGTAGGCATTACAGTCCGTATTTCAGTACCTGAAGTTGACAGGGAAAAAGGAGATGCCAGATCTATTTTAGCTGTTGTAGTTAAAAAAGGGGATTTTTTTTTTGTTGCATTCTCAGTCACAGTTCAATGTGTGTGAACAAAAAATAATTACAATTGAATAAGTACCGAATATCGAGACATCGTTCCGGTTTGTTGCAACAGCTCGAAGTACCAGTACTGGTCAAGGATTCAAAAAATGTTCATTTAAAAAACAGTGTAAAGCAAAAAGTGTAGGCCTACTTGCTTAAAAATAATGTACAGTACTATGCCATTCTAGTAATCCTTTTTGTAATAAATTATTTAATAATAGAATGATGGGATATTATTAAAAGGATCAAGTTTTTCTATTTGTTTTATTAATACTATTATTTAATTTCATATTTTGTTGTTTTGACTTATCTAGTTTTAGTTGAATTAGCCTGATGGTAGTATAACATTCAATAGTTTGCCTCAATTGAATTACAAGTGCCATTCTAGTAGTCATACTAATTATTATTAAAATGATTATATTTTTTAAGGATTCAGTTTTTATAAATTTTTTTTTATCAACTATAGCATTATTTCATAGTTTTTTGTGTTAAGTTTCTAGTTTCAGTAGAAGTAGCTTGACAGTAGCGTGGCACCCAATTGTTCAATATAAATGAATATTGAAACTTATTTTAAACTTTAAATACTTGCCATCAATTAATTTATACAACTAGTTATGTCATAGAATAACAGCTATCTTAAGTGTG
Organism: Timema cristinae; assembly: GCA_039000515.1. Classification (NCBI taxonomy): domain Eukaryota; kingdom Metazoa; phylum Arthropoda; class Insecta; order Phasmatodea; family Timematidae; genus Timema; species Timema cristinae. The sequence continues at coordinate 49,341,684 of JBCFYV010011164.1, forward strand.
TAAAATTGTATTTATTTTAACTTTAACTAACTCTGTAAGGTACTTGATTATGTACCTAGTTATTTTTATGAAATAACGAGATTTTACACTTTAACAGTAACATAAACATAATTTGCGTTAATAAGTGAATGTATTGACAATATTATTACAGGGTTCCAACAAAAAAAAAGGATGAGGTCTCTACAGAATTACTGTACTTTAGATTTGCACAAAAATAACAAAACATCTGAACTGTCGTCAAGATTCACAGTAAACCCAGTGATTGGGACAAACAAGAATGACAAAAACCGAGCTGTCATCAAGATTCACAGCAAACCAAGTGATTGGACAAACAAGAATGACAAAACACGAGCTGTCGTCAAGATTCACAGCAAACCAGTGATTGGGACAAACAAGAATGACAAAACAACCGAGCTGTCATCAAGATTCAGAGCAAACCCAGTGATTGGGAAAACAAGAATGACAAAACAACGAGCTGTCATCAAGATTCACAGCAAACCCAGTGATTGGGACAAACAATAATGACAAAACAACTGAGCTGTCATTAAGATTCACAGCAAACCCAAGTGATTGGGACAAACAAGAATGACAAAACGTCTGAGCTGTCGTCAAGATTCACAGTAAACCCAGTGATTGGGACAAACAAGAATGACAAAACGTCTGAAGCTGTCGTCAAGATTCACAGTAAACCCAGTGATTGGGACAAACAAGAATGACAAAACAACCGAGCTGTCATCAAGATTCACAGCAAACCAGTGATTGGGACAAACAAGAATGACAGAACGTCGAGCTGTCGTCAAGATTCACAGCAAACCCAGTGATTGGGACAAACAAGAATGACAAAACAACGAGCTGTCATCAAGATTCAGAGCAAACCCAGTGATTGGGACAAACAATAATGACAAAACAACCGAGCTGTCATCAAGATTCACAGCAAACCCAGTGATTGGGACAAACAATAATGACAAAACAACTGAGCTGTCATCAAGATTCACAGCAAGCCCAGTGATTGGGACAAACAAGAATGACAAAACGTCTGAACTGTCGTCAAGATTCACAGTAAACCCAGTGATTGGGACAAACAAGAATGACAAAACAACCGAGCTGTCATCAAGATTCAAGCAAACCCAGTGATTGGGACAAACAAGAATGACAAAACAACCGAGCTGTCATCAAGATCACAGCAAACCCAGTGATTGGGACAAACAAGAATGACAAAACAACCGAGCTGTCATCAAGATTCACAGCAAACCTAGTGATTGGGACAAACAAGAATGACAAAACGTCTGAGCTGTCGTCAAGATTCACAGCAAACCCAGTGATTGGGACGAACAAGAATGACAAAACGTCTGAGCTGTCGTCAAGATTCATAGCAAACCCAGTGATTGAGACAGACAAGAATGACAAAACAACTGAGCTGTCATCAAGATTCAGAGCAAACCCAGTGATTGGGACAAACAAGAATGTTGACTTGACTGTTTTTTCACCTGGGTACAACAAATAGTGTCGAAAATATAGTATTAATATTGACCACAAAAAGATAGTTTTTTATTTTCTTAACGGTTCTTACTGTAGATTAAGTTTGAATAGATAAATTAACATAATAAACACCCGCATCGGGGTCAAATGATCTATGGCGTCAGTCTTGCAATAGACGTTTGACGGGAAGATTAGTGCTATAATCCTGATCGAGTGTACTAAGAGTGGTTTCCCATTCTTATACTGCAAAATGCTGATACATTTATTATGAATTCTACCTCCCTCATCCCTGCTCCAAGTCCGGATGGATTGTAAGAGGTGGTTCACCAAAGAAAAATGTATAAAAAGAAAAGTAATGTAGATACACCGCTATTACTCGGAAGTCGGAAGCAGAGCGATTTACTTTTTTTTCCCTTCACAATTCCGGTGACGTCACGTTTCTAAGATGAGTGAATGTTGAATGGGGTTCTCGGAGCCCAACAGCAAACACTCCGGCCTGTCTGTCCACGGAGGCTCAGTCGCCATTACCCTCTTCAATTCCTCCTCACCCTCTTTGAAGGCGTTCTTGCGTCGGCAAACGGCTCATAGTGTCGGTTTTAGGAGGAGAAACTAGACAAGGCCACTTCGCGCACGAGAGCTTTAATTTGCATCTGATACCTGAATACCTAGGACAAGACTAGGAATTATATTTTCCTCCCACCTCCCATCACATCTTACTAACTCTCCGCGCTATCCACATTTTATTACACTAGTGGGGTAGCCATAAGGAAGGTAGAGTTAGGGGAGACAGAGGGATGAACCATTGAGGTAAAGCCACACTCAGTACACCCAACTGAGATTCAAACCCTGGCCTTCCCCTCCACTTGCAAACCAACCCAAGAAAAGCTGAAACCTAAGTCTGTGTGCCTCTCAACACGGGTGGTAATGTTGAGGTCACCGTGTGAAAAAAGTTTAATGCTATGTTTGTCCTGGATAAATATTTTATTTATTTTGGCAAAAAAATGTATTGCCATAAAAACTGACCTTTTCTCACGTCCCCTTCCACCCCAATCAATTAAACATCTATGTTCTAGGTCTTGTTGAGTGGTGTTAGGCTTACTTCTTTAGGTTAATCTAGTTTGTAAGTCGTATGCTAATATAATTTGAGTCTTTATAAAGTGGTTGGTTTTGTAGTTTTAGGCCTTACTGTCCTAGGTGAAGTTAGCTTGTAAGTCGTGCGCTGATATAATCTTTGTGACTTTCTAAAAGTTCACGTGAAATATCACAATCAAAAATGCATTTACAGACTTGGGGATAAAAACTCGGCCGTAACATGACAAACTTAGCGTCGCCAAACTTGATTACACATCTTTGAAGAATGATACAGACTCATAGCCCCCAAGACTCCCCCACCCACCCCCTAATAAACTGTGATGCTGAATTCGATACAAATGTACACATCCTAATTGCATTTCAAAATCTCCGTCTGTAGTTTCTTCTCATTAACCCCTCCCTACCTCCACTTTTCCCAGACCCATTTCCTATCGAATCTGAACTGAACTTTAATTACTGCGCATTGAAACTTGACTGAACAGATGGCAGAAGGCACTAGAACTTGAAATTAACAAGTTCAAAAACTTAATTAAATCATATCAAGATTACCTGGCAAGTTGGGTCTTCATTTTGGTAACAATTAAATTCAAGAGAACTTTGTTTAGCTTGTCTCGGTATCGGCGATTTAGAATGGGGGGAAATTTCTCGGCGCTTGGTAACAGAAGAAAGTAGCTCTAAGATTTTATCCACCCTCTATCCTTAGATAATATATTGATAACCTTGGGGTTAGACTAACAAACAAACAAAATAAGAGACAACACTACAACCAATTATTATTATTAATTATTTTCGCAGCGTTTTATCTCCTGTTCGAGTTATAAGCATACACTAATTCCGACAGTGGAATCGGGATCAGTAAGGCGTAGTCTTAGAGGAAATTTACCCGCATTTGCGTGGAGGGAGAATGGGAAACCATTTATGAAAAACCACCCTCAGTACACCTGAATGGAATCCTAATCCCGATCTCACTGTCATCGGTAATACAGCCTAATATAAGAGTGATGCATTAGACCATGCAACTAGCTAATTAAACTTTTTTTTTATGTTCCACGCGTCTTACTACCCACTCGGGCTGGCCGCATACTTATACTAATAGGGTAGGTATGAGGAAGGTTGTAATAAATGTACCTACACTTGCGTGGAGAAAGAGTGGAGAAACCATATAAGGAGAACCCGCATGGTACACACGACCGGGATTCCAGCCCCAGCCTCCCTGCTACAGACAAACCAGACCGGACACCTTTGGAGTGACAGGGATAGCATCTAACCCTAATATAGAGACCTGAAGATGGCGTTTGTAACATGTTTGAAACATGTAGTCAAGTCAACCTGCCTTTTGGCGTTTAAGGAGTGAAAATAAACACCAGATAAGGAACGTTTATATATTCAACAACATCTTATTATCAATTATCCCCAATTCTACATAATTCCGGTATAATTAACATCTCTAACCTTTATTAAATATTTTATGCCTTTATTTCCCTATTCACTTTCATTGGCTTAGTTTTAACTTTTCTTTTGACAATTCTGAATTTATTAACAATATTACCTTAAATGTTAATTTTAACACATTGCTAGACCTAACATATCTTCCTTTGTAATGTTTCAATAATTTAATATTAACCTTTGAATATGTGGTTTTTCATGTGTATTGTATTATCTAATTTTAATATGTTTTCTGTATTTTAACTCTATTGTTCTTTTCTGCTCTATTTCACTCTTTAATAAGATTAAGTTATAAAGTTTTTCATTATTTATAGGCTTAGCACTATTCTGTTGTTCAATCTATCTTCTCATCCATGATGTAATATATATTATATTCAGACTTGTTATTATTAATAGTTCATAAAATTTTTGCTGTCTTTAACTTTCTCCTCATTTAATATCTCTTATTATCTTTTCATTTTTAATTAGTTCCTTTTGTTATTGGCTATTGGGCGTTCCTTGAATATTATTAAATACTACCTTGCTTAAGGCTCGTCCCTAAGGAATTATTATAATTATATGTGTATGTATAGCCCGAACAGGTAGTAAGTGAGAAGTAATTGCAAGTATTTGGTCGGTTAGTAAGTCACGTGCGGAAATAATCAGAGTGTTTAAAAAGTAAACATTAAATAGCCCTAAGATATATGTATATATTTATTTTTTGCGCTTGAAAAAAAGTAAATATTCTAAATGAATTTGTACATTTTTCTGGTCTTCTCATTTCAAATAATGCTAACGATTCACGTGTATTCCAGTGTCAACTTTAAAAACGAACAGATAATAGAATTATGGTAGGAAATATACTTTTTTTTTCTGTCAATAATAAATATATTTTACTATATTGTTAGTGTTATTTTAATACTAGACGCTCTTGGTGGTCCTAGGGTAAAGTGCTCTCCACGTGGCCCGAAGTTCACCGGTTCAAACCCGACTGAGGCCGACGGACTTTTTTACTGAGTGATAAAAATCCGTGGCACAGCTTCGGACGGGAGGTAAAGTTGTCGTTCTCGTGTCGATTGAGTCAAGTAAAAAAATCCCTGGAAGACACGATATCATTTATCTTTACGGTGAAATTTGTAGACATTTTCTCACTCGCTCAGAAAATGGGGAAGGCAACGAGAAACCAAGCTAATTATTAATGATTAACTGTCCTCGTAGTATAATGGTCAGAGCCCCTGGCTGGTGGTCTGGGTTGAGTCCCAGCTGGTACCGGGGGACTCGAAAGGGGAATAATACCCATGGTCCCTAGGGTTTGTTTGATTATGGTTAAGTTAGGTTAAGACCTTCACTGGCTCCACCTCGTAATGTTCACTATCATTATCCCCTCACCATATCGGGCATGGAAAAGCCTCCACAGGTCGGATGTATGGTTAGTATTCTCGGGCTTCCCCTCACCATATCGGGGCATGGAAAAGCCTCCACAGGTCGGATGTATGGTTAGTATTCTCGGGGCTTCCCTCACCATATCGGGGCATGAAAAGCCTCCACAGGTCGGATGTATGGTTAGTATTCTCGGGCTTCCCTCACCATATCGGGCATGGAAAAGCCTCCACAGGTCGGATGTATGGTTAGTATTCTCGGGGCTTCCCTCACCATATCGGGCATGGAAAAGCCTCCACAGGTCGGATGTATGGTTAGTATTCTCGGGCTTCCCCTCACCATATCGGGGCATGGAAAAGCCTCCACAGGTCGGATGTATGGTTAGTATTCTCGGGCTTCCCTCACCATATCGGGGCATGGAAAAGCCTCCACAGGTCGGATGTATGGTTAGTATTCTCGGGCTTCCCCTCACCATATCGGGGCATGGAAAAGCCTCCACAGGTCGGATGTATGGTTAGTATTCTCGGGCTTCCCCTCACCATATCGGGGCATGGAAAAGCCTCCACAGGTCGGATGTATGGTTAGTATTCTCGGGGCTTCCCTCACCATATCGGGCATGGAAAAGCCTCCACAGGTCGGATGTATGGTTAGTATTCTCGGGGCTTCCCTCACCATATCGGGCATGGAAAAGCCTCCACAGGTCGGATGTATGGTTAGTATTCTCGGGGCTTCCCCTCACCATATCGGGGCATGGAAAAGCCTCCACAGGTCGGATGTATGGTTAGTATTCTCGGGGCTTCCCCTCACCATATCGGGGCATGGAAAAGCCTCCACAGGTCGGATGTATGGTTAGTATTCTCGGGGCTTCCCTCACCATATCGGGGCATGGAAAAGCCTCCACAGGTCGGATGTATGGTTAGTATTCTCGGGCTTCCCTCACCATATCGGGGCATGGAAAAGCCTCACAGGTCGGATGTATGGTTAGTATTCTCGGGCTTCCCCTCACCATATCGGGGCATGGAAAGCCTCCACAGGTCGGATGTATGGTTAGTATTCTCGGGGCTTCCCTCACCATATCGGGGCATGGAAAAAGCCTCCACAGGTCGGATGTATGGTTAGTATTCTCGGGCTTCCCCTCACCATATCGGGGCATGGAAAAGCCTCCACAGGTCGGATGTATGGTTAGTATTCTCGGGGCTTCCCTCAACAACGGTACATCAGTACCGTAAACTGAGATACTGATTGATGTAGTCCAAACATGCCATTAATTACTTGATGACCCTTCTTCCCAAGTATATATGTTCTCCCAATGGAGAGGGTGTGGGTGACACTAACCAGCCGAGGGTTGAGTGCACGCGCTCTTCCAGATGGATGAGAAAACACATCAAGTCAACTTTCACGCTGCAAACCCTCAATCAATATAATAATACTTGAAAGTAAGCTAGTTGCTCTTAAGAACTTTAAAAAAAAAAAAAAATGTTATTTCTTTGAAATTTGTACTGTACCTTTGAGCATAGGACATATTTTCTTCCAGATGGTGAGACATCCGCAGCGGTGATACTGTCCCAGGGCCAGCTCCATGTAGAACAAGGTAGTCCACCGAACACCAACATCAGGCAGTACGGGATCAGAACGCTCTAAAACCACCGTGGGGGGCTCATGTCAGTTTGATGGGAGACTTGCAACATTTACAAAATAGTTATGTGCCGCCAACACCACCAAAATGTGGTTGACCATTTATTTACCATACGGTTTCTGCAATTAGAGATATACGCATTTAATTATGTTAATTAAGTTAAAATGGTAAAGGTAAAATTTATATTAAATGTATCCACATTGAAATCCATTTAAGGAAATCAACCTCAGTACGGTCGGTATAGATTTGAGCCTCAAATTTCCCGTTACTGGACAACTAGACTATTTGAGCTTTACATTTTAGTAGGTGTAGTATGTGTGGATGGAAAAAAATAGCTATAACTATTATTATTATTATTATTCATAGGCATTGATAAACCTGTAAACATCAACAAATGGAAGGCATATTAAAATATATTCAGTATTTTTTACAAATAACATGTCCACCTCACCCCAAATACAAATAAAATCATATATAAATATTAGTTAGGTATAGGCAGTGTATAAACCAAATGCCATTATAATAATATATATATATATATATATATATTTTATATATATTGTGGTAAAAAATAAATAAATGTTATATATTATAAATTATAATCTTCTGTGTCTAGGATCAGTGTCTTCTGAATCTTGTTTACATAACAACAGTTAACGTCAAGATGTATAAAAATTGTGCTATTTGTTGGGCGCCACTCCTAAGATCTAGGAGAAAAATAATACTCAAAAAAGAAAAAACATTTACCTCGGCTAATTCAGACAGTGGTACGACGACTCTCAATACTCGAGACCACTGGGGAGTACTTTAAATAAAACATGAACAATTTAAATAAAAATGGATTGTTAAAAATAAAATATAGTTTAGATTACAATAAAAATAAATGTATAAAACAACAATTATTGGAACTTTGGTGGGTTTATTATTGCTTCTTTCTTTACCACATCCCAATCCTACCTAGGGAATTCCGGATAGTTATAATTCTAATTTGACAAAATAAATAGTATTGTTGAAACAAAAAGAAGAAGAGAAAAAATCAATACAATTATTATTTTGACATAAAATTAAATCTTAATTAATTCTCTGATTTAGATAGTCTTTCTGAAAGTTCTTACATGAATTCTGATATTTGATAAAAGAAAAAAAAAATCGTATGACTTTAAAGTTGAAGAGTTGGCTTGACCTTACCCATGAATTAGTCCATGCTGAAACACCACCAACTTGAGAAATTTGTTTCACTTTATTAATGTTAACTCGTTCACAATTCTTAAAAAGGTAAACAGTCTAGCTCTTGCATAAACACTTAGCTTTCCATTTGATACTCACACTTTACAACCATTAATTCATTTAAAAATAAATTAAATTAAGAGCTCCACAGATTTGGCTCCATGTTAGACCAACACCGAGGAAGAAGACACAGTCTCCTCCAGAAAGTCTTCCAAAATCAAATTTAAAAATATTCTATTTCTCTTCCAAGTCCAAAGAGAAAACTAATATATTAAAACAAAGGATAAAATGTTGGCTATGGACTAGAGATAAAAATCAAATACAATGCAGGTTTAATATAAATATTGAAATGTATCTTAATGAATGTGAACAATTTTTTCTTAAAGAATTAAATGATTATTTATAATCTGTCAGAATTGAAAAGCGCGCTAGTTTGGAGTTATTCACAATCTTGCCTTGTTTCCTTTTTTCTTCTTCTTTTACAATCACGAGACCCACCGCTCACTTGTTTGACAGATCTGCACATGCGTTAAATAAATCAGGTCGACATTCAAAATAAATGAAAGAAGCGTCAACAAACTTCTTAGAAGGATAATTAATATGTTTAATAAAAGGTAAGTGTTCTTCCTTAAGTCAAAATTCCTTATTTAAATTATTTAAAACAATGTTATGCGTTGTTCCTTCCGTCCTTTTATTTTATTGAATGGATGTGAATAGTATTATGTTAGGCCGGCAATACAGCGGCCGAACTTTGAAGTGCTTAATTCCAAACGAAAATAAATTGGAAACTTTCACAAAAATTATAAAATATAGGGAAATACACGATAGGGTGGCAAATAACGTTACACACATATATATATATATATATATATATATATATATATAATATTTATATCGATAAAATAATATACATATTAGTAGGCAAGACAGTGTAAAAATCAAATGCATATTTATTATAACGTATATATATATATATATATATATATATATATATATATATATATATATATAGAGAGAGAGAGAGAGAGAGAGAGAGAGAGAGAGGTGTAGAGGTAGAAGATATATATAGAAATAAAGTGAGTATCAATAGGGGAAATAAATATGAATACAAATAATGTTTAGGGCAAGGTTTCTCAAACTAATACCTGCTGGTGAAACAAGAGCACGTGAGAAACGAGGTTTCAAGTGAGGCATAACATGGTTATATATTCGAATAAGTTATATTTTTGGTTTTCTTTGAATCGGAGAAATTCTTATTAACTTTCAAAAATAAATTTTATGTCTAGAAAATTTAAGAAACAAAAATAAATTTATGCTATTTGTAACTACTGGCAATGGCAGTTCCAAAATCAACTTCTTACTTGTATTATAAAAAAAAATTAGAATCTGGTCTGAAACTATTCTGTGATAGGAAACAAAGTTATTCTATCAAAGTCATATTAAAACTAAAGACTTAGATAGTGATTGATAATAAAGAGGAATGAGAAAGAATAGGCTAAAAAGTTAAATTAAAGCAAAGTGATAATTAATGCGTTAAAACATTTTACATTAGCGCATTAATTATCACTTTTCTTTAATTTAACTTTTTAGCCTATTCTTTCTCATTCATCTTTATTATCAATCACTATCTAAGTCTTTAGTTTTAATATATTATACACTCCTTACGGAAGATTCTTTTGGAACGTTTTCTAAAATGTTCTACCAAAGTCAGGTAAATATTTTAAAATATTATATCCAATGTAGTTTGGTATGTTTCATGAATAGTATTCATTCCATCAAATAAAAAAACTAATATTATGTAGCTAATATTTTAAAGTTATCTTATAAAACTTGTATTTAGCAATAGTTTACAACTTATATAATATTAATACAAAAATGTAATAATCTATAAGAACATTGAGTGATTTATTATTTTATTAACCTTAATATAATATTCCAAAATTTGAAAAATGACACCTGGATACGGGAATCGAACCCGGGACCTTTGGCTTAGTACGCCAATGCTATAACCATCTTTCAATTTTCAGAATTTGATATCTAGATTGATAATTCCTCACTAAAAAGCATTAATAATAGCTTCGGCAATTTGATTATTAATATAATAGGTTTTTAAAGTATATTATATTAATGAAGCTTAGAAACCAGTCTTAATATTCAAGTGAAACTTTAGCGCAAACAGTTCTACAAACCCTGTTCTAAGAAATGTCTTATCTTTGTATTGTACAGTAAAAAGATATTCACTGTTGTTTCGATTGTATATATATTCTTTAGCAATTATGAACTATTTCTAAAGATATTCTTTCTTTCATAAAATGAAATTACAACTCCAACACTTTCTTTGTTTGTTTGTTTGGGAGGACGTTTTAGTTTGGTTTAATAAATGCATACGTATATTAGAAATAGTTTTATTTTCATTTACTTTACTCTACTCCCTCTGACAAGCAGAGCAGTTTTAATCTCCCTCCAGAAAGAATAATATCCTGGATAAGGCCATGCCTACTATCGTACGGCAAGCTCACAATCTAATAGAATAGCGCAGGCGACGTAAGATTTTTCGTAACAAGAAGACATTAATAACCTCGACCGCATAAGTTTTGAAAATCAGGAAAAGGTTCCTAAAGGCATATGTTTGGAGCGTTACGCTTTATGGATGTGTAACAAGGACTATTGGAACAACTGGAAGGAAAATATTCAAAGAATTTGAAACATGGTGCTACAGAAGAATGTTGAAAATATCATGGATTGAGATGGTCTAAAATAAATAAGTGCTAAGAAAAAACAAATAAAGAAAGGAAACTTTGGAGAGGTGTTAAAATAAAGAAGAGTTAACATGGTAGGCCATTTATTGAGATATGTTAAGTTTGATGAAGATAATTATAGAGGAAGATGTAGAAGGAAGAGGGTGGACCAAGACTGGAGTACTTGAATCAGATACGAACGATTTCGGGAGAAGAAGGAGCAAAGATGTAAACAAAAATTGGCCCATGTTAGACAAAAAGAGAGGTTCATTAAGCCAACAGCAAGATTGATGACCTAATGATGATAATGATTATTTATTATATACATATATAAGTTGGATTATTAACATATACTAGTATATGTTTTGAATATAATATTAATTGAGTTCTTTGGCATGTTTCCTTTGCTAATTATGATTAGAAAAAAAACCCTATGTTAATTTAAATGCTTACAGAAAACACAATTTTATATTTAGCAGAAACAAATAATCTCTATCATTTATCAATATCTGAAACGTAATTATTATAGTATATGTATAATATCAAATTAAAATTAATTTTCTTATTCAGGGGACACTAAAAAGTAATCTAGAAACGTGACAAAAGAAAATATAAAGAAATCAAATCATTTGATAGACTATTAAACTTATAGTGCTTACATTTTAATTTGTCTCACGACGGTAACAAATATAATTAATTATGTCACACCTAATCTGTTTAGGTATTTCATTGAAAGGAAGATGTAATTACATTTATTTTGATCAAAATCGATAAAAACCTTTCTTTAATGCAAACAATGGAACGCTTCATACTGTTAGTTGATGCGATCGAGATTTTAATCTACCCTTCGCCATGAAGGGGGGAGGAAGTTTACTTAGTTGAATTCTATTTTTTTTTTAAGTTCTTTGCTTTATGAATTCCTCTTAATAAGAAAACTGAACGGTATCTAAGACACGGACGATATAATTAAATCGTGCTACCAGCTGGTGAAATTTATTAATAAAACTTGATCTGTCTTTAAAACTCGTGTAATTGGTAATTTATAGCCAAGGAAAATGAAACAGGATGTCTCACATTTGTGGAGACAATATCTTCATTAATATCTTATTTTTAACAGTATTAAATATTATTCATGTAAATTGTTCTGATTTTGGACAGTTTTACTTCCAAGTTTGGCCATAGAAAGAAAGGTTGTTTAGCATTTTCAAAACCAAACAAAATAATTTTAGTGATAAAATGTAAAAACTTTTCAAAAAATCACTTAAATTAACAAAGTTTTTTCCTGTCAAATAAGTTCACCCACAACTGTGGTCACATGTTATAAGTCATCAGGCTCACAATAGATTGAATTTCCATTAACGGAATAGAGTTTGGAACCTAGCTGGGCGCAACAGGGATGTTTTCCCCT
>JBCFYV010011164.1:49359068-49517082 GCA_039000515.1 Timema cristinae
TTATAAAGAGGAATGATTTGATTTTTTGTTTTTTTGTTTGTAATGGATAAACTCAAAAACTACTGGATCGATTTTAAATATTATTTCACCAATATAAAGCTACATTATCAGCGAGTAACATAGGCTATATTTTATTTTGAAAATTTAATTTATTCCTCATAAAAATGTCGATAGTATATTATATAGTCGTTGGAAAAAAAGGTTGTTGAAGGGAAAGTGGGGTTGATGAAGGGGGCGGAGGGGGGGTAGGGTGAGGAAAGAGGAATGAGATGAAAATAGGAGGGAGGATAAAAAGAGGGAGGGGGCTATACAGTGATGGTAGGACTGTATTTTCAAAAAAATAAGTAAAAAAAGTTTTGTTTTTATATTGACATGATGGATGATTTGAAGTTTTATTTTAAAGGATTCTTTACAATATTTTTTTTACAGGGAAGGGGGCTAGTAGAGTATAAAACTTAAAATATATTTTATATTTTAAGCTTTGTAAGGTGGTAACACCCATTTATCTTTTTAAAACTATTTAATATAAGTTATTCGTTCCTACTGTCCCCTCCTGTCGAGGAAAGAATGTTTTTCCCATTGTTGATAGAGCTACTACCCCCCTTGGTGTGCATCCCCATTACCTCATGAGATCTCCGCTTCCCTGTGACAAGTAAGCCTTCCCTCCCTTTTTACCGCAACAGCACAAATCACAGTCTCCCCCTCCCCCCATCCCAGACTAGTTGCGGTGACAAATGGTGGGGGATCCCAATAAAAAGCTGAACCAGAGATTTGTTCCAATAAGACCACGACACAGAAACACATTCACGAGACAAAAAAACTGTGCGGCTGACGCGCGTCCAAAGATACAAAGCAGTATATTTTACTTTATCATATAAATAAAGTATTTTAATCGGGAGAATTTTAATTCTCGAGATTATAATGGATCATCTATCTCCAAATTAAAAAAAAAAATATGTTATAATTCTCTATCTTTGTAACTTAGACTACAGCCGAAATGGTTTAGTGGAATTTTGTTCTAAATTGATATTTAGATGTTATATTGCCATAACTCTGGGAATCATTTTTATCTTAGAACTTAAATTAAGTGTAATGAATGATTTTTGGAAATAGATATACAATTTTGATTTAAAATAAAAATATGGACAGATTTTGACTTTACAAAAAAAACAACTTTATGGTTGTTTGTTTTTGTGTAGGAGTGGAGAGATATTTTAATGGAAGTTTAGTAGTTTTTGAATATTTTAAATTTTTCTAAAATGGTTTAAACGTTTTTTTTCAACATGGGTACATGATAAATAATAATGTTTCAGGGAAGTTTACTGATGACTTATTTTTTTAAATTTGTAACTAATAAAAATACTCTTGGAACCTTGTTTAAAATGTATAGATTATCTGATATAAGAATTTCAATTTTTTTTTTCTGAGGAAAACTTTTCAGGGTGTACTTTACTGATGACTGATTTTTGAAAATAGTATACCAAACTATAACAGACTATATGAGAAAGTATGTATGACCAATTATTTAACAACACTACACTTTATCTCCATTGTGGCTCACACAAGTGAGCACGTGGACTAAGGCGTTGGTTCCATCTAGAATAATGTTTGCTAATGCTAGAGAGGTCGGGTTCGAATCATGCTCTGAGGGAAGTTTTCCTTACACGGTTTTAAGTTCTCTCTTCCCGCAAATGCTGGAACATTTTCTATAAAATTTATTTTTCTCATCTTTACTCCATTAGCGTAAATATGTTGAAATTCCAGGGGAGTTGTAATACGTGGAGTAAGAAACTGCTGCCTTTGTTTATAAGGCCCCACTAAGAACTTTTCATAAAAATTAAGAACTTAAAATATTGGATGAATAGGCCTACTTCATAATTAGCTTTGAAACAGGTATTGGCAGTTACCTGAGATTGGGGTGTTTAGATGACACTACCAGGCAATGATGATTTATTTATTCATACATTTTTCCACACAATCATGTATATTTTCTCATGTATTAGGTTAGAGTTTGGAATTTGAAAAAAGTTATCAAAAAGCTATTTTTAAATGAACTTTCCCCCTAAAAAATCATATTACAGTGTTCTTTATCATGCTAAAAATTCATCAGAAAACACGTTAGAACTATTTTTGGACCATATCAAATTTTCGAAATTTTAATATTCGTTCACGATTTATCCTTGAAATATGGCCACATAGCACCCAAATATCAAGTCTAATCAAACTCAAACTATTTCGTCCGTAGCCCCGGTTACAAACAGACATAGGCCCTTAATATTATAAAAGTATTTTTTTAAATAGATTTTGCGAGTATAAATGATAAGCTAAAGTTATATAGTTTTCACGATTGCAATACTTTCTCTAAACAAGAAAGAAGAAAAATCTGTCAGTCCTTTCAATCCTTAAAACACGTGACCTGGAATATATTCTGGTGGACGCAAGATATTCTCTCCAATATCACACCCGACTTCCTTTGAGCGACCGACTGACAAGACGTCAATCCACAGCTAGACACGAGCCAAAACTATTGGACACACGGTTAGTGTCCCCGACTTTAACCCTGAAGACCAAGGCTTAAACCCTATCTGTTGTTATGTCTTTTTGCTCCACGTTTTGCTAACCCTAAGAGCTAAACTTACTTACTAGTTGGATACTTATAACAAAAGAAGAATTCAGATGAACTTTACCCAGTTTTGGATACTTAACCGGGGTTCTAGCCCCAACATACATCGCCACTGGGAATCCTGATTAGATGAGTCTGACACTCAGTCTGCGTGACCACCAACGTGGTTAATAATAGTAGTAAAACCATCTTCGGTGGCTGCGTGGTCTAACGCGCCACTCTCCTGTTGGACTAGACTGCTGAAGACGGGGAGATCAGAGTTCGATCCCGGTCGGGTACACTGAGGTTTTTCCTAAATGGTTTTCCACTCCCCCGTCATTCAAATGTGGTTGCATTTCCTCTAAATTAAACCTTCCTAATTCCTAATGCACTAATGTAGTTAGCACGCAGGTGTATAATCCGAATGGGTAGTATACGCGGTGATAATAAAAAAAGGCACTAAACAATTCGAAAATATAAATTTCATTGTAAAACCAAAATTAGAGTAACCGGGAACTAATGAAACGTTAGGTTGGCAGCCTGAGACTATACTCCGCGCCAAATAATAGTTAACCCGAGGACGAACAATTTATTGTATCCGGAGGGCGTTTCATTTTAGTTTGCAAGTATGAGCGTGTTCCCTGCCTACCTCGTCCCATGCTCAGTTCTCCAACATTCTTCTGGACAAAACACAACGTAAGGGGTGTTGGGAGGAGAGGGGGGCCTTCAAAATAATAATTATCAACGAACATTAATTGCATGCAAACCTGAAATTCAAACTAAGGGCAGATAGCCGCCTACACCACCGCGCTTGTTCGCACGACTCCTGGTCGGAATGCTTGGAGTGTATACCAAATAAGTTTATAAAAAACATATTGCTAGAATTTTTTTTAAATGTAAATTAAATCTCGTCTACTGTTAAGAAACAAAAATTAAAAAATAAATCATGCAACTCCTCATGTTGTGCAACGAAATTTATAAGAAATGTGTTTGGTGTCTCTTCTTGAAGACTCAAAATAAACAATAGCCAAATTACTCTCTACTTCAAATAAAACTTTCTTAAACGTGTTTTCAATAGTAATAAATGTTCTAAAGCTTTGATACTTTATTTTGTCTTATCAGATTTTAATGTATAATACTGTAGTTGAACCACACTAGTAATAATAGCAATGTTAAAATGTTAAACACAAATGGAACACGATCATTATCTAAATAAATGAGACGACACACTCATTCATATAACCTGATTGTGGTTAAAAGAACAGTTTAGAAATTAGGACAAACATATTTCTTTGCAACCAACAGTGATGACATTCTACTAAATTATTAGTGTTCTTTTAAAGGTATTGATAATAATTTATATCATAAGTGGCGGCTGCAGATAGAACGACTTGATGTATTGTCATATAGCAAGAGGTTCAGCTAGTTTTCACTACCAATTAGAGAAATAATCGTTGCACCACCAGGTAGTTAAAGGTAGGGGAGGGGAATTTCATAAATGGATACAACGTTTTATCAGGACTACTTTCATTTTCACTTAATCTTGTGTACATAAAATCCTATATGATAAAGAGATTAAAAAAAGAAAAGATAATTCATACGTTCCTATCTTATAAGAAAAAGGAAAGAGTAATGAGATAAATCTTACTAATATTATAAATGCGAAAGTTTGTGTGTTTGGATGTTTGTTGCTCAATCACGCCAAAACTGCTGAACGGATTCGAATGAAACTTTGTACGTTGGTATAACATGTCCTGGAATAACAAATAGGACTATTCCCAACCTTTGATTTTAAATAATAATAAATATATGATTATAATGTGATTGAAATTATGTTATTTAAGAATTTGTGATTTAATATTTTCTAATCAAAGTAAATAGTAATTAGTGTGACGTAGTTCAATACTAATAAATAATAAATATGTGATTTTTTTAGCTATATATTTCGAAAAAAATATTATTTCATTTATTTATTTATCTTACTAATTATGAAGGTAAAAATAAAAAATAAAAAATGTATAATTGATAACTTAAATAATATATATATTTCTTTTATTACGAAATATTTAAAAGTGAAAATTAAAATACGGGAAAATTATTTACAGCTAGAACCGAGAAAAACGCATAGATATTTGAAAAAAATAAAGTTTGATTTATGACCAAAACAGTTTAGTTAAAAATTAAAAGATTTTATCAATTATTGCGGGCGAAGCCGTGACGGGTAAAAGCTAGTATATTATAACTACACCAATAATTTATTACTAGTACTAGTAGTGGAAATGTGAATACTATTCTTAAATATACATAAAAATTTTCTAAAATCTCAGGAAACTCTCAGGCCCCCTATTATACCCATGGGCTTGGGTACGATGTACCCCCTGCATCTTATTTTCATAGGGCCTGGTTAAAGGTAATTAATATAAAATACAGCTGTAATAAAATATATGTATTCTACGTATACCGCGCTCGGGCGGCCGGCGTAACACGTGGGTTGGCCATGATTGTCAATCTTGTAGTTTTTTTTAAAGGTGAAATTGATATCTGCAGACATCTTGCCGGGTTGAGTTAGTACACAAATATCTTATATCAAAATGTATCTATATTAATTTAGTTATTTAATATCCACTATTATTTTATGAGAAGTAGTAATATAAATGTATATTTTATTATTATTATTATTATTATTATTATTATATTATTATTATTAGCACTGCGTCTTACTACCCATTCGGGTTATACGCACTTACGCTAATGTGTAATGGTAGGGTGATTGTGAGATGAAATGAAGGACCTACAGTTTAACGTGGAATCCGAACCACGGTGGAGGCCTGGCATTCCCCACATTCACAAGATGTCTTGTCAGAGGGGAAGGAAGGGTTTGGTAATCAGATAAATCTGTGCCGGGACCGAGGATTGAACCCTGGCCGCCAGCACAGAAGTCTGACACCTTACCCCTAGACCACCAGGTCACCCAATGTATATTTTATTATTATTCGAGTAGACCTCATGGCAGGCGTAGACAAGTCTATCAGGCATCATCCAACGGGAAAAGCGAAGCGTTTTAAGTATATTATTCATAAATACACTAATTTAAATCCTCTTCTTAGATATTTAGTACAACAATAGTCCAAAAGCAATATTTGTTTGACCAACCACGTGGTTGAATGTAGGACAAAACATAACTTTTTTCAGATCAGAAGATATAACCTTAGAGGCAGTTTACATTAAATATGTTGATATAATTTTCTATCTTGCACAAAATCGTCGAAATAATAATTTTTCTCTTGTAGCTGTTCAATCCATTTGATTGACACGCTACAACTGTAATACAAGTAAGGTGTAACTGAGTTGTACTATAGCTTTCAAGTTAAACCTAAGTCATACAGACCATATACTTTTGGGGACTGCTGGATTACATCAATCACCACGCACTTCCTCTAGCCAAAGTAAGTAGTTTGGGCCCACTAAGACCAAACAGTGGAAATAACCACTGCCACGTGTCGTTTCACGAAACAATATAGTTACACCACTTTTACTTTGGTTGGTTTCATTAACTATTCATAAAAACAGTAATCAAAACAATGATCGTGTAAATGTACGCCATATATTTAATATTAGTTACTATCTTTATTGGTGACCTGGTGGTCTAGGGGTAAGGTGTCAGACTTCTGTGCTGGTGGCCGGGGTTCAATCCTCGGTCCCGGCACAGATTTATCTGATTACCAAACCCTTCCTTCACCTCTGACAAGCCATCTTGTGAATGTGGGGAATGCCAGGCCTTCACCATGGTTCGGATTCCACGTTAAACTGTAGGTCCTTCATTTCATCTCACAATCACCCTACCATTACACATTAGCGTAAGTGCGTATAACCCGAACGGGTAGTAAGACGCGGTGCTAATAATAATAAAATAATAATAATAATAATAATAATAACTATCTTTATTTCAGCATGTCTCTAGACTGAATTTAGTACGAAAACATTGCCCATGTGAATGGTTTATTCCAATAACTCATTTGCGTCATGTTCAAATAGTATTATCAATAATTTTAATGTTTACAATTCATATGTATTTATGAACATATTGATAAGATAATTAAAATACTGAGTCTAATGGCCAATTGATTCGGGGAACCAAATAAGTATTCAATAATGATTGGAATGTTCTCCATTTGATTTGTTACAAATGCTCCCAATCATATCCAAGAAATTAAAATAATTTTACTCGTGGTTGAACTCTCTTTTATAGCACCAGATAGTTGTTGTTTTCGGATTTTAAAAGGTTATCCGCAAGCATGAGATTATTATAGCTTCCAAAGACCGTGAAAATATATTTACCGAACATGGAAATATTTGCCATCTTAGTGATGTTTGATGAGTTTTTGTTTGGAAAACTACTATTGATGATGTGCTGAAGACATTAGCATTTTTATTTTGATCAATATAAAAAAAAATAGTCTAAATAGTGCAAGAAATAGGGTTTTGGTTCATAAAAGGAATTATAAGTCTTATTTTGGAAGTTTTAAAAGCAGGGATGGTTGACACTGGAATCAAAATAATGCCTTTAAAACTTGAGTATATGGACAACTTGCTGAAAAACGTCTTAGTTCTGACGGAATAAATTATTTCATTAAATTACTACAAGGGAAGGCGCAACAAATAATAGTCGGAGTAAAAATTGAGGAAGAATGTTATGAAATATCAGATAACGATATGGGATCGGCTGTTTTAAATGGTAAATGATAAGAATATCTGCTTTTTTTTAATAGGGCTTTCTAATAAAAAATAGTTTAAAATAATGTATAACTTAATATAATGGTTGTATCACAGCAGAGGAGAGAATAAATAAATAAATATATTTAAATTTAATTCAATATAGCACAGCTTACCAAATTTAGGTCAATAAATTCAAAAATTATTCTAAATTAATATCTATGTTCCAAAACCACCTATATACAAAATTTAACATTTAGGATTAATTTGAATAATAAACTTAAATTTGCAAGAACGATAAGCTTTATTTGTAAATTAAATTAAAATATTATTTACGAAAAACATATAAACAAAATGTAGATAGTTCCAGATGAAAAAAAAGTCAGCCTTTTCTGCAAATTGTTTATGATGGAGTAATGGAATTAGAGGATTCCCTTTAGTTAGGAGTGTATGGCACGAGAGGCGAGGTCTGCGGTTTTTTTTTTTTTGCAGTTTTTATAGCAAAACATTTTTGGCCAAAATAAATAAAATATTCCTCCAGTAGAAACATAGAATTTAATTTTCTTCACATGCTGATATCAACAATTGTTAAATATCTGTCATGAGCATCGCGGCATTAGATGAAAAAACTTTTTAAATGAAGTGAAAAGGTTGACATTAATTTTTTTAAATGTCAAATGGTGTCTTATATCACGCTAATAAAATGTAGAAGTTGTCAAAAGCGACAAATAAACAGCATTTGGTGTATATATACATGGAAATAGAACTAATAGATTCAACAACTGTAATGTAAAGACTAGCAAATGACAAATTAGGCTAAGTAGCGCCGTGGTGTTTAGTCTTCCAATACAGCATGGTTACGGTGCGGATCTGTATAAGCTATCCCTGAATCCAACCTTAATGTCAGCGAACACCTCTCCGTATCGCATCGAATCGGATCATTTATACATTATTTTATAAGAAAAGGGGTAAAAACTGAAATCGGGAGTATTTACAGAGCCGATGTGATATTCCAGCTTGTGTAAACTTAGCTTAATATGGCAACAAATTTCCCTTAACGCCACCAAAGTTAAACACCCACCCACATGTGTATTTTATTTTTCTATAATTATTTTCTAATTATTAATCATTAAATTTTAATATACATGTTATATTTCCCATCAAATCACTAGCAGATTAAAACATTTGTTTCAGTAAATCTTAAATAGTCGTTAGTTTTATATTGTGTGACCCGCCTCGGTGGCGTAGTTGGCTAACGCGCTTGTCGTGTTAAGCTTGACTGCTGAGGACGGGAAGATCGAGGTTTGAATCTCGGTCGGGTGAACTGGGGGTGGTTTTTACTAAATGGTTTTCCACTCTCCTCTACACAAATGCGGGCTCACTTCCTCTAATTCAACTTTCCCAATTCCTAATCCATTAGCGTAATTAGTACTTAAAGCGTATAACCCGAACGGATAGTAAGATGTGGTGCTAAATATTATTATTATTAATATATTTTGTGGAAAATTTTATCAGTGGCTGATCATAAGATGTAACAAGGGGAAGCCGGCTCGGCGAGACTGAACTAGTATGCCCCATTTTTATAAAGATATGGACACATTTGACAGCTAGTAAAAAGTACTAGATCTACTTTAACGTACTTATACGTCAAGCTTTGTGATCTGCAGCTATCACTTTTGGTAGAAATTATCTAGTACTAGCCAGTTATTTCAGATGTTGCTATCTATACCTGACAACAACATATCAATCATCTGTGAGTTTTATAACTCTATTTTGTAATATTAATCAACCATCGTAATCTAAATTTTGTAATGAGTAGACCCACTGAGCTGGGGGTGCCGGATTCTATGAAATTATTGGCTTAGAAATTATAAAGTTTAAAAAAAGTATTCCTCTTTTCGGCACCACGTCTTACTACCCGTTCCAGACTATACGTTTGTGTACTATTTAAGATAATGGTTTTATGGAATAGAAAGATTATATTTAGAGGAATTTTACCCACATTTGCGTGGAGGGAGAGTGTTGGATAAACCACCCTCTGTACACCCGACCAAGATTCGAACCTCAATGTTCCCGTCATCGGCAATCTAGTCCAACATGAGAGTAGCGCGTTAGACCATGAGGTGGCCGAAGTGGGTTAAAAAGTAGTATTGAGTATATATATGTAGAGAGAGAGATAGAACTCACCCCTCCATTCTGGTAGCAGATGTAGGGAAGCGCCAGACATTGCCGAGGTCGACAGCGAACCCTATGACCGCCAAGAGGAACTCCACCTTCTTGCCCCAGGTCTCTCTGGGCGGGTCAGGGGTTAAGGTGGCCGTGACCACCTTGGTGTTGGCCTCCTCATGCACCTGCGCCTGACAGTCTTCCTCCTCTTCTGGCTCCGACATGGCTCTCCGCACACCTTGAAACAAACACGGCAACAGTTAAGCCCTGATCGTATCATTCCTTTAGTAAATTATTTATTTTTAAAAACCTATAATTATAAATCAAATAAATTAAATTTTAAATGAGTTTTCTCAGACGAAAAGTGCTCTTATAAGGTGAGTAATTAATTGTGTAGCCTGTTGGATTCTACTCCTGCATCTTCCAGAGGCCGTAGTGTAATCTCGGGAACTATCGAATATCTCAGTAAAAGAATAACAAGCAGTTTGGGTCGAATGGGAAAATTAACTTGCATCCTAATTTAGATTATAAACATGGTCACTACAGTGAATATCACCGCTAGAGAAATTGCATGTCTTAGGAAAAAAAATGTTTTATCTTTGTTTTCTCTCGGTTAACTGCTTTATTATATTTAGCACCGCGTCTTACTACCTGTTCGGGTTATACGCTTAAGTACTAATTACACTAATGAATTATGAATTGAGAATGTCAAATTTAGAGGAAGTGAACCCGTTTTTGCGTGGAGGGAGAGTGGAAAACCATTTAGGAAAAAAAAAGCCCAGTTCACCCATCCTCGGTGGTCTAGCTGAACACTACTAGCGCGTTAACTAACTACGCCACCGAGGCGGGTTTTGTGCTTATAGTGTGTTACTTCAGGAGATCTGTTCATATTATTTAATGTTTGTCTTTCACCGAGAAGAATTATTGTATAAGAAATTTGATAACAATCGATATAACCATTTAGGCTCTTTAAAAGTGCTATGTAGGATATATATTTTTTTCCTTAAAATTCAGGGAGCAATATTTTTTTCAGGATCACAATACTTTCTATATGCATTGTGTGAATAATAGAGTAACAAGTGGGGAATGCCAGGCCTCCACCGTGGTTCGGATTCCACGTTAAACTGTAGGGCCTTCATTTCATCTCACAATCACCCTACCATTTCACATTAGCGTAAGTGCGTATAACCCGAACGGGTAGTAAGACGCGGTGCTAGTAATAATAATAATAATAATAATAATAATAGAGTAACAATGTGTCAGTACACCGTTCCTCCACTCCACAACATAAAGTGATCTCTCTTATTTGATGAGATAACAATCTTTTCAAATGTTGAAAGAATGGCTTCGTATAACCCGAACGGATAGTAAGACGCGGTTCTAAAAAAAAAAAAAAAAATGGCTAGGGTCAACTCCCCTTTTTATTCACGAAAAGACTACCCTCTCTTCACAATAAAAGTCCGTTATTACATTTATTAGGTATCCTTTTGATGTCCCGCCGAACACTGTGATGTATATTCTGGTATAAAATGTTATCTGGGTGCACAAAGTATTTATGTGAAATACCTTGATACACTTTTTAATAAAATTACTAATACCATTTTGATATGTAGGTCTATAGGTTCCGAAATGAAAACCAAAGGATAAAAGGATTTTTGTGGTGCCAACATTTTTTGTGACTTAGTTTTTCTTTTATAACAGTGTGAATGTTATTCCAGGGTATGGCTGAAACTCTAGCCATTAAGGGCACTGCCTTTCCCAACGGTAAAAATTCTTATCCTGTTATATTTCTTATTAGGATGGTAGCTCTGAAGTTTCAAAACAACAACAACAAAACTTGGAATTTTCTGTTATTATTGTTATTATTATTATTATTATTATTATTATTATTATTAGCACCTCGTCTTACTACCCGTTCGGGTTATACGCACTTACGCTAATGTGTAATGGTAGGGTGATTATGAGATGAAATGAAGGACCTACAGTTTAACGTGGAATCCGAACCACGGTGGAGGCCTGGCATTCCCCACATTCACAAGATATCTTGTCAGAGGTGAAGGAAGGGTTTGGAAATCAGATAAATCTGTGCTAGGACCGAGGATTAAACCCCGGACCCCAACATAGAGGTCCAACACCTTACCCCTAAACCACCAGGTCACCCGATACGCTAATTGGATGCATTAATTAAGGAAAGGCTAGATCTAGTTTCCTATTAGCTTTAAAAATCACCAAAATATCATTTTTGTAAAGCTGTTGAATATGAGATAATTTTATATTTTAAATTTAATCAGATTAAGTGTAAAGTTATTTATGATGTAAGAGCATTGTTGATATCCTTAAACTTCGTATTTTTAAATAAAATAAAATAATTTAAATAATGTGAGATAGCTGGACGTCTACAATGCACCGTATTTATAGTCTAGACTCGATAGTCAACAAATCTCTCAGAATACAATAACAAGCAGTTCAGATTAATGGAAGATTGGCTGCAGTCCGAATATTGTTTAAATATACGGCCCTTATAATGTCCCAGAAGTATACCCCATTAATAAGTTTCGGGTCTCCCGGACTCGCTAAAGTATCATCGTATTCGGTAAGCTACACAAACACGTGTTCTTGAGAAGGTGTTAGATGTGTGTGTGTGTACATGTTGTAAACATGTCCGCTAGGTGGCTCTATCGTGTAGGAAGCTCAACGGGGTCTCCGTTCACTTTACGATCGACTACCCCCTTATAAATCTAGATCTCAGGGTAAGTTCACGCAGATATCACGCCATCAAGTAAATGTTCATATTATAAATGAGTAGTGATCTAGGTTAGTTTTATTTCGAGTTTGGGAATTATACGGCTCACAGTGGCATTTCATTGTGATACCGTAGGTCTTACGATCAGAATAATTGACGGTACGCACCTGCTCCAGTGGCCGCATGGTTTGAGGCGTCACTCTCATGCTAGATTATACTGCCGATGACAAAGAGGTCGGGGTTTCAATCCCGCGTGTACTGTAGGGGTTTTTTTCCTCAAATAGTTTTCCACAAATGCGGGTATACTTCTTCTAATTGCAACCTTCATCGTCCCTAACTCACTAGTGTAATTAGTTTATATGCATATAACCTGGACAAGTAATAAGACGTGGTGATAAAAAAAAACACCGTATGCCTAGTGATAGTTTTTATCAAAGTTATAAAACTTGTTTCTCACACAAGTACGGTGCTCTGCATACAGCCCGGACTATCTGCAAATTTACACAAATCAGGTATGTTCCGAATGTTAGAATTGACAGGGAAGTTGGAAAACCTTTTAGGGAAAATACCCTTATTACACTCATTCAGGATTCAAACCCCGACCAACTCATCACTGGCTAACCAAGAAAGACGGTGTCTTAGCCCATTTAGCCACCACTGCGGGCTAAAAGGTTTTTCTTATGTTGGTATGAAAGTAGCAGTGTCCAACTAATCGGACTCCCCGGTGATGGGTCAGTTTTTGTGGGGACTCCCCTCGACGCAGTATTGGGGCTGTACATTCGAGAGAGACAGGTTTGAAAGGTACACCTCCACGTCACGGTCTTGTGGACTCGATCACTTTACTCGGCGGAGTGTGAATCCTGGACCGCGACTGTCAGATCTTGTTTGTCTCTTGTCTTGGTGCGCCTCACTGATTCGCGCTCATTTTATTTACGTTAGATCTCTCTTCTGAAGGGTTCAATGGCGTTCTCAGATGAAGGGCAGAGGAAAGCAGCTGGGCATTCGCCTCCAAACCCCCGTAAAGACTTTTATTAGGGTCTTGAAACGTGCATTTTATTGACACATTATTTCAGAACACGACTTACAAACTAACCTAATACTTGAACAGATTTAGCACCCAGTCCCCCTGTCGATAATTCACAAATGATTCATTTTTAGTCAAACTAAGCATCAAATCCGAGATTCAGAGGAAGAAACGTTCCAAACTAAGCGAGAAGCATTTTTCTTTCCCAAAGACTTAATATAATTTGCATAAAATGCCAATAAATGTAAGTACAATAGTGTAACCAAAGATTTATCTGATTGCCAAACCCTTCCTTCACCTCTGACAAGACATCTTGTGAATGTGGGGAATGCCAGGTCACCACCGTGGTTCGGATTCCACGTTAAACTGTAGGTCCTTCATTTCATCTCACAATCACCCTACCATTACACATTAGCGTAAGTGCGTATAACCGAACGGGTAGTAAGACGCGGTGCTAATAATAATAATAATAATAATAATAATAATAGTGTAACAACATTACATTACATTGTGTTACAATAGGACCCACCCCATGCTGACATTAACGCATAACTCTCAATAAATCATACTACCCGCTCCAATTATACCGACACTAATAGGATCCCTACAATCAGTGGCGTGCGGTGACTTTTCTCAAAGGACTAGGTTTGAAGACACCTTTCATTATGGGGTTAAAGAGGAATATTCTTCATATAATGTACAATATGTAAACTTAGCAAATACACTTTTACAGGTCATAGGGTAGGCAATTTATCTCCCTCCAACCGATTCACAATGTTTTGATATGGAATAAACAAACAAATACATAAATAGATAAATAAAACCAAAACATGGAAAAAAATAAACACATTAATAATTAAATAAAAAATTAATAGTTGAATCTTATCTTTATTGGTATATTAGTGCAATCCTTCTGTCATCTTTCTGAATGAATTTGTCGATAACAGCATCGTAGAATGATTTTTGACTCTGCAGTTCATCTAGCAAGCCTTTTTCGACTGACAACAGAGAAAGTGTGGAGAGTCTATTCTCACACTGGGTGCTACGCACAGTCGTCTTATTACGTTTCAAACAAGCTTTGTTGTGAGGGAACAGTTTTCAAATCCGAGTCCCCTTCCATAGTTTAAACTTTTAAACACTTTCAAACTAAATTGACAATCAAACACTTCACAAGATCTCTTTCATCAATGGGAACAATTACATAAGCTTAACAACCACAACACTACCACTTATAAGAAGCAAACCAAAATTACATTTTACCTGTGACAGAACCCAAGTGTTAGCATATATCTTATTATAGATATGGACTAAACTGGCTTCAACTGGTCCTCTCCACGGTAAGAGCCGATAAGACTCGAGCGCTTACGATGTTAGTTGGGAGAGGGGTCCGCGCAACAGTGGAATATCAGTGAGTATTGTGACAGCGCTTCTGATGTTAGTGTGTTGTCATTGTAGAGAGGGAAGGGGGTGTGGGGTCAGCGCACAAATAGCTAGAATATCGTTAAGTATTGTGACGCAAATTAGACTCAGATAGATTTATTTTATGCTTTTATTTCCCGTTAAAATTTAACTCAAATAGATAAAGTAAAAAATGTCTGGGACTAGCCTAGTCCTACTAGTCCATTGACGGCACGCCACTGCCTACAATGGTAATCTTCTCTATTGTAGTTCACTTAGGTTAGTACGAAATAATAAATATTGTGAACAATATATTTCACTACATAATCCAATTCAATATAATTTAAATTGTTCATGTACTTACCAATTGAATCTTCTAACACTAGTAACCACCAGCTGCTACCTAGATCTAATTGACGAGTGGGTCGGGCGAGCTACGATGTTCCTACAAGACGTAGTCCTCACACTCCGATTCTGCTAACGTGTAATGGGCCATCCAACATGGAAGACGACTAAGAATAACTATCACCTCCCTCTGATGGTAGAAAGATTAACTACTTTCAAAACATCAGATGATTGAAGAAATAGGCTGGAAATCTGATGGAGCCGTATCAACAAGATGTGTACGTGACTTTTGAAGCCACCATTGACGTCACCAAGCGTGTGTTCAGTTCTCCCACCTTCTTTCTATTGCGACGAAACCCCACTATATAATAGGCTGTGCATGTATTCCAAAATGACTATCTTGATAACTACGACCGACGAAGGATCATTGTCTTGGACCTGGACAGTGACAGGATAAACATTTGTATTGTATTGGAATCGTAACTATGGCGGTTCGTTTATTGGGCTCTGATTTATTTTCAACTTTTAGTCATATTTTTTGTAGTATAAAAATTAATATTATTTTTTCTAAATCAAACTATTTCTTTACCTGATCATTCAATATAAAATGACTCTATATTTTGTATGTCGCCACTTGGGCGCTAGAGTCTTTTGGAGAGTTCAATCATTTGGGTAGCCACAATTATTAATTGTTTTGAAATTGAACGAATTAAATGCAAAGTGTTTGAAATTGTGGATAATAGTATTTATATTTTGTAAACATCGAGGTGATATTTCTTAATTTTATTTGCATATTGAAAAATCGTAAAGTAGAGTAAGCCTTCATCATTATTTTTGTATTAATTATTAGTTTAATTAACTTTTGTATATTTAATAATCGTTTTTCTAAGTTTGTTCTAAATAAGACATTTACAAATAAATTTGTATTAAATTCAACCCGTAGTGTTGATCTGTCTCCTAAAGAATGAACCACCAGAATATTGAATAGATTACAAATTTATAACTTTCTTGTAAATATCTGCGCAACCTTAAAGATATAAAGTTATTGTCTATTAGTTGGATTTTCAACGTAACTCATTTTGATATAATGAGACCATGTTAAGTTTTCTGCTCTATTGTTATTGTTTTGAATAAACCGTTCATATTGTTGCTTTTAAATATTGCTAATAATTTCCCTTGTCACTTGTTCCTTAGATTTCACCCACTCTCTTTTATTTTATTTAATGGTCGTAAATAAAAGGACTCAGAGGGGGTGTTACAATACTATAATAAATATTGAGCGGTGAAGATATGTCGGCAGTTGGGATGAACCCATCAAATTCTCAAGTAAATCCAATGATCCGAAAAAATTTCCGATTCAAAAATTTTAAAAAAAATCTACAAGTTTCAAATGCCAGGCCTCCACCATGGTTCGGATTCCACGTTAAGCTGTAGGTCCTTCATTTCATCTCACAATCACCCTACCCATTACACATTAGCGTAAGAGCGTATAAACCGAACGGGTAGTAAGACGCGATGCTAATAATAATAATACAAGTTTCAAATGTGATGGGTTTTAGAGTTGTATTTAGGCTTTCTGGATGTTTAGGTCAACATAAATAGGACAAGTCTAAAGGTCCGTTTATTATATGTATCAAAAGAATGTTGTAAAACAATATTATTTGTAACATTGTTACGTTTGAGTGCTGTATAAAACACGAGAAAAACTACTTAGAACTGTCTAAAAAATTATAACATGTTTTATCTAGTCTGCATCATAGTATTTGAGGAGAATGTTCTTGTGGCCGTAGTTTGTGTAGTGTTAAAAAAAATTGGCCAAAAGATTGTTTTGGGTTTGACCATGTCTAATCGCGAGATCTAAGTACTGTGCGAATGACCTTTTAGCTGATCTTCAACGTGATGACCATGACGTTTTGACTGATCTTCAACGTGATGACCATGACGTTTTGACTGATCTTCAACGTGATGACCATGACATTTTTACTGATCTTCAACGTGTTGACCATGACCTTTTAGCTGATCTTCAACTTGATGATTATTACCTTTTTACTGATCTTCAACGTGATGACCATGACCTTTTTACTGATCTTCAACGTGATGACCATTACCTTTTAGCTGATCTTCAACTTGATGACTATTACCTTTTTACTGATCTTCAACGTGATGACCATGACCTTTTAGCTGATCTTCAACGTGTTGACCATGACCTTTTAGCTGATCTTCAACTTGACTATTACCTTTTTATTGATCTTCAACGTGATGACCATTACCTTTTAGCTGATCTTCAACGTGATGACCATGACCTTTTTACTGATCTTCAAAGTGATGACCATGACATTTTGACTGATCTTCAACTTGATGACCATGACATTTTAGCTGATCTTCAACGTGATGACCATGACCTTTTTACTGATCTTCAAAGTGATGACCATGACATTTTGACTGATCTTCAACGTGATGACCATGACCTTTTTACTGATCTTCAACGTGATGACCATAACATTTTAGCTGATCTTCAACTTGATGACCATGACCTTTTTACTGATATTCAACGTGATGACCATGACCTTTTTACTGATCTTCAAAGTGATGACCATGACATTTTGACTGATCTTCAATTTGATGACCGTGACCTTTTAGCTGATCTTCAACTTGATGACTATTACCTTTTTACTGATCTTCAACGTGATGACCATTACCGTTTAGCTGATCTTTAACGTGATGACCATGACCTTTTATCTGATCTTCAACGTGATGATTATTACCTTTTTACTGATCTTCAACTTGATGACTATTACCTTTTTACTGATCTTTAACGTGATGACCATGACCTTTTATCTGATCTTCAACGTGATGACCATGACCTTTTTACTGATCTTCAACGTGATGACCATAACCTTTTAGCTGATCTTCAACTTGATGACTATTACCTTTTTACTGATCTTCAAAGTGATGACCATGAACTTTTGAAAGGGGAAGTCAGAACTGATGGCAGTTTTAGGAATTTGTTCAAATGACAAGCTAGGACTTTTTGAGTACCCAATTAATTTTATTGGTAATCGAGCAGATAAGAACAAAACTGAGAGGTTAACTCCATCTTTGTGGTGAAGGGAACAGTTTAGCCAAATCGAAACATGATAGAAAAGAAAAATTACATATATTTCTTTGAACTTTACCAACACTGGACGGGAGACTTATAACTGGTTATAAAACACGAGAAATGTTATACATCATTAATATTTTATAATATTTTTCATTTGATTTTTCAACAACTTGTAAAACATTTTTTAAAAAATACGCCTTAAAACTTTTACATAATGTAAACACACCCTAACACCCAGCTTCCAAGCCATTAATGAACCACTGAGTGTAAACATGATAAAAGTTTCAGGAAAAATAGGTATACCAATGTGGGAGAGTTAAACGCTTATGGCAATTCATGATTTCTTAGATTCTTATTTGAATTCGAGATTCGAGATTCGTAAATCAAGTGAAGATTGATATTAGAGAAAAGGTAGATTCGACCAATGTTAGACCAAGCTTTTGATTTATTATTCAAAAGTTGAGCCATTATGCATTTATTTTCCATACTACGTGTCTTACTACCCATCCTAACTTCTGATTTTTTTTTGTTTCTGAGGGAAAGTGGTAAATAATTGATAAAATAAAAATTTCACTCAACCGATATTTGAACCCCGACAACTCAAC
Organism: Timema cristinae; assembly: GCA_039000515.1. Classification (NCBI taxonomy): domain Eukaryota; kingdom Metazoa; phylum Arthropoda; class Insecta; order Phasmatodea; family Timematidae; genus Timema; species Timema cristinae. The sequence continues at coordinate 49,377,768 of JBCFYV010011164.1, forward strand.
TCAACGATTTTCCCCAGGTAAAAGGCCAACTTGCTGAGAAGTAGTAGGTACAAAGATGAGTATCATACATGTTTGGTTGCTCAGTCCCATGGATGACCTTGACCTTGAGCCTAGACTCCAGCTTGGATTCCGGGTAGGTATATTATCTAAGAGCTCATCCTACTATCAAACAAGCAAATAACCAGGCGCTATTAGACTTACTAGTTCGTAAGTCCTGTACTGATATAAACTGTGAAAGAGAGAGTAGTATTCATATATATTATTATTATTATTATTATTATATTATTATTATTATTATTATTTTATTATTATTATTATTATTTTAGCACCGCGTCTTACTACCCGTTCGGGTTATACGCACTTACGCTAATGTGTAATGGTAGGGTGATTGTGAGATGAAATGAAGGACCTACAGTTTAACATGGAATCCGAACCACGGTGGCGACCTGGCATTCCACACATTCACAAGATGTCTTGTCAGACGTGTAGGAAGGGTTCGGTAATCAGATAAATCTGTGCCGGGACCAGGATGAACCCCGGCCGCCAAGGTCACCAGTAGTATTCATATTGTTGGTCAAGCAATCTGAAGTGTCGGTGTTTGTAATGAATTGTATTAACGGTGACAGGGAGGTTGAGGTTGAGGTCAAGGCTCAGGTGCACTGTTGATGTAATTATCATTCAACCTGAACAGGTAGTAGGGCGCGATGATGAAAGAAAAGGAGAGGTGAGTCTCAGGAAGCGTTTTGAGACCTCTAAGATGGTCAATATTCCCGGTACGTGTGTTGGTGGAAAGCTGACTAATGTCCTAACAGGATCACGGGGTCATTTGGGAAGGATCAGTAGGCCAAGGTAGCCCTTCCTCAAGTAGGGGAGTGGGAGGACTTAGGCCCGTCACTTCATTTTCCCCCACGACTGTCCTGGAGGAGACCAATATTTGAATATTAAGAGGGGGGAGGGACAGTTTGCTAGTACAGTCCCGTAAAGAGGAGCTAGCCCTGGGAAACACCTCAGGAGTCACTACTGACTAAAAAAAAAAGTAATATTTGCAGCTATGGCTGTGTGGATAAAGCGTGAGATTTGCGTTGCTATTGGCTTCCATTGTGGAGAAAATCATGGTTTGAATCCCGGATGGATGGATTTAGTTGTTTTTATCACATTGTGATTTTCCACGATGGTTCATTTCCTCCAAAATGTCCTTCCCTTCTCTATTAAACAGATTAAGCCAATAATAATAATAATAATCGATTAAAACTTATAATCCAAAAATAAGACTCATTCATGGAAACCTATTTTGATCTCAGGGGTGTCTAAAATAAAGTATTCTTTGTTTTTAGGTTCGTTTTCCTAAACAGATTCCTATTTTATCGACGTTGGGTGCTCATACAACTTCAAACGGCAAACAAAGCGCTAATCAATTATTTGTATATTTAGGCTTTTAAAATTACCTTAGGTGAGATTTAATTTAAAATTATTATTTTAAATTTTAATACAATCTAAGATCCATATCAACAGAATTTATCACTCATGAAAGTCAGGGTAGTAAAAATACTTATTTTAAAGAGAGTAACTATCTTGAGTGAGATAAAATGTTTTAAATAAAATATATCACAAGATATTTCGACCTCCTCACTGAGTCCTACTTCCAAAATTAACTTAACTCAACTATTGATTTATTGTTCTTCCCTGAAACAAGGGAGTAATATTTCCCCGTACTCTACGTCTTACTACCCATCCGGTCTATCAAAATAACTTACATTTGTGAGGACCCACTTCAATGCCCGTACGGTATATGGTCTCAGTCTCATGTTAAACTGGCCTGAGGAAGACGAGAAGATTGGGGTTGGAATCCCGGTCGGGTCTACTGAGGGTGTTTATTCCTAAATGGTTTCCCAATTTACTTCCACGCAAAATGCTTCCTTCCTCATCTCTTCCTCATTAGAGTAATCATCATTTTTGCGTATAATCTGAACAGGTAGTAAAACACGGGGATAAAAAGACACGATGGGATAAGACTAAAAGTATACCCACATTTGTGTGTAGGGGGAGGGAGAGAAAAAAGATCATTGCACTCGACTGGGATTAAACTCTGACCTCTCTACATCACTCGGCAAACCAGACAATTACAAGACAAGGAGAGACTGATTCCTTTGTCCATGTGTCAGCAGAGACCGGTTAGTAGATTAAATGCACAAATTAAGGGCTATAAAGGGGAGGAAAGGCGTAGGGGTAGCTGGTAAACCAAATTATTCTTCCCTTCCCTCAGTGTGTACCCTCCACTGGCTGAACTAATGAATGGTTCCTCCACCACAAGAAGACTCGCTGCAGGGTGGACGTAGTTGATTAGGAGCACCTGGGGAAATAATGACATTCCTCTTGGGCAGGATATTTTCACAGGGCGTTTAGCACTTAAGGGCCCGCTAACTTTAAGGTCTTATACTCACACTGCCGTATGTATTAAGGAAATAGAAAAAGTTCTGAGGTCTCTAAACTTATAAGCTCCTGGAGGTCCATGAAGTGTCCTGTGGGGGTCTGCTAAACAAATCTAGATTTCTAATTTTATTTATTTCTATTTTCATTTCATACAAAAATTACTATTTTATTTACTGTTTTATTTTTAGCTTGCTGAGGGTTCCAAGCTCGATTCCTAGCATGACCGAAAAATTGATAATGAGTGAAATGCGAGTCTCCCCCTTCACAATGATTAATTAACGGCTGGGGGCTGGGCTGTTTCTTAAGTTACCGGTAGTTTATAAATCGTGTGCTGATATAATCAGTCGATTCAGAACGTGCAATACGTCAAATAAATGAAAAAAATAAATAGTACGGAACCCCGCACTAACTTTCTCGCTACATTGTCTAAAAATGGAAATATTTACTCAAAACTCGAAATATATTAAACAAAATACGAGTAATATACACTAGCGAACCCGAGCACAAATTACGCTATACTTACGTAAAACTTTTTTTTGACTCCCAGCTTTAAATTTAATGATATTATTTTTAAAGGATTAGAAGTCCTCATTTGTATGCTTGGACCAAAAAAAAAAGTCGTTATTGGGTCCACAAGGGTAACACTTCGTATTAAAATTCCGACTTCCGGTTGAAATTTAAAAATTGTATTAGGGATTGCACATCTTCAGGTCATCGCATTGCTATTAAATTCCTCATTTATAATATTTGACCAATAAAATAGGTAAATATTGACTATTGAGTCTAAAATGATAGAGACAAACATTTTCCTCGGGCGTTTAAGGAAAAAAACATAATTTTGAGAGACTTACTTACTCAATGGCATTAAAGAGATTATTGCGTTAAAATTTAAGTAAAACTAACGTACAACTAAACTAAGTACAACTAAAGCTAACAAAATTATATTGATATATTTTCAAATATCTCAGAAACTATTGGTTGCATAAAAATATATCTCAAATAAAAGTTTATTTTTATTTTTAATAGTACTACAATTGTTCATTGATAAGTTATTTAGTATCTCAAATAGTTGCGGAGATATGAAAATTTACGCTTCTGTAAAGTACTCTAAAAGTCATTTTCATGGGAAAATGAAAATAGCTATTTTGTTTATAATCTTAATCAACGCCTAGATACGAATTTTAATCAAAATAGTTAGATCCGATTTTGAGAAAATTTAATTTTTTTCTTTTCGCCCTTTATTAAACTTCACTTAATTTTCGGGTTAGGCAGACACACAGACAGACGATATTGAGAAAACCACTTTTTAAGGTTCAGGGGGTCATGAGACGTCAACATCTCGGGTTAGATTTTTTTCGACGGTCGCAATACTTTACCTTGAATGTTCGAAAAGTTAAAATATATATATTTGCTTATAAATTTAAACTATTGGTTGTGTAAAAATATATTTCAAATTAAAGATTTTTAATATAAGTTTACCTACATATTTGCAATGATAAGTAATTTCATATCTTAAAGAGCCACGGAGATATGATAAAAATTTAGAATTTACGCATCAGCACGAAACGCTTAAAGTCATTTTGACAAAAAATTGATGGTTTTAAATATTGATCGCAGTTTGGAAATGAAATTTAATCAAAATCGTTGAGCCGGTTTTGATAAAATCTCTTTTTTCTCTTCTCGCCCTTAAGGAATCTATCCTTAATTTTAGGGATGGATATCCAATTCCAAAAACTCCTCTGGACAACTCTATGAAAAAACTAGATACCAAGTTTTAGCCCAATTGGTAAAATAGTTTAGGTTCTAGCCCAAGGTACATACAAGACGGACAGACAGACGGCATTGTGAAAACCACTTTTTCGGATTCGGTGGCTCATGAAACGTCGAACCTCACCAACATCTCGAGTTCGATTTTTTTTTACGATTACAATACTTTATTTACCTGTGAGACCCGCCTCGGTGACGTAGTTGGCTAACGCGCTTGTCGTGTTGAGCTCGACTGCTGAGGACGGGGAGATCGAGGTTCGAATCTCGGTCGGGTGAACTGGGGGTGGCTTTTCCTAAATGGTTTTCCACTCTCCCTCCACGCAAATGCAGGCTCACTTCCTCTAATTCAACCTTCCCAATTCCTAATCCATTCGCGTAATTAGTACTTAAAAGCGTATAACCCGAACGGTTAGTAAGACGCGGTGCTAAATATATTATTATATTATTAATTTATTATTATACCTGTGAGGTAGCAAGAAAGTAAAAATAGCACCCGTCTTACTATCTGTCCAGGTTATACATACATGAATTAATCACACTGATGATCTAGGGATGAGGAAGGTTAAATTTAGTGAAAATGTACCCACATTTACGTGGAGGGAGGAAAACCATTTAAGAAAAACTTCAGTACACCTGACCAGGATTCGAACCCCAATATCCCTGTCATCAGCAGTCTAGTTTATTTTGAAAGTGATGCCTTAGACAATAAAGCCACTTAAACGGGCTCCAAAGCAGGTAGATTTGTTATTCACAATTTGCTTAAATGTCTGGTTTTTTTTCCCCATTACTGCCCGACTAAATACCTTTTTTTATGTTATTAATATAAAATGATTTACGTTGAATGCTAGAAATGTGTGCGTAGGTTTTTAATATTCCCTTGTATGAAATGGGGGTGAGGGCGGAAATATTAGGGAAGACGCGGCGTGTTGTCATTGGCTTTAGGGGGTCCACAATATGAAAAAAGTTGGGAATCTCTGCTCTAACTGAATAAAGCAACCTTCAACAATCGATTAATGTATTGTTATGACCCTGTTAACAACGACTTCATTTGTCTGAATAAGGTTGGATTCATGTTTCTTTCTAAGTGATTAATTTGATATTAGAAGAGTGGCATTCAGCCGGACACGTCCATAAAATTAATATTAAATTAAAATAAAATTAAAAAGTAAAGGTTTTTAAATCTAAAGGACATTTTGTTACCTTTCGTTTCTATTTCGGCGTGAACAATAATTTTAAATATTAAATTACTTAACGTGGGATTTCAACTCGTCCGCAACGCGTATCAGTGATCTGATAGGCGGAGCCCATCCTTAAGGTGGAATGCTAGTGAGCGTGAGTTTAGGGCAGTATTTTTACAGTTTTTATAGCACAAACATTTTTTGGTCAAAATAAATCAAATATTTCTTCAATAGAATCATAGAGTTTAGTTTTCTGCACATGCTAATCTCAACAATTGTTGAATATCTGTCATGAGCATGGCAGCATTTGGTGACAAACTTTTTAAATAAAGAGAAAAGTTTGTCACCAAATGCTGCCATGCTCATGACATATATTCAAAAATTATTGAGATTAGCATGTGCAGAAAACTAAACTTTATGATTCTATAGAAGAAATATTTGATTTATTTTGGCCAAAAGATGTTTGTGCTATAAAAACTGCAAAAATACTGCCCTAAACTCACGCTCACTAGCATTCCACCTTAAGCCGTATTTACTTGGGATTATCATTACGGAAGAGGAGTGAACCAAGTAAATAATCAATCATTAAAAGTGATCTGAGTATCTAAAATGACCAACGAACAAAGTAGGATTAGTTTCTACTTTCGTTCACCACGAATGATGAAACATTCAGAGAATGAAGCGTGTAAACACATTTTCACTGCAGTGTTTCAGTGAAACATGACTGGGTGTTTTTTAAACGAAATCTGTGTTCAAAAAAATTATTTTCAAATGGCTGTATGAGCATATGCCAAAATGTTTTACATTGCTTCAAGAACATTCAGCATTTTGGGCTAATAATACAGAAGAATACAAAATAAATTATCAAGGAATAAATCATTGTGGTAAACTGTTGACGGGTTTAATATTCCAGAAGCGACCGTAAACATATAGAGTTAAAAATTAAAACAATTCGCACTTGATATGCGTTCATTTAAAAGCTAGTCACAAATTATTTCAATTCCAAGCCGAACAATTTTAATTTGCACCATTTTTAAGTTAACCGAATATTTCAATATTGATGATATATACGTGTAAACATAACATTATTTCCTAATTTATAAACTTTGTATTACTCATCCGCGATGAATCATGTAATTGAGACTGGATAGGGAACTCCGAATCACCTTCATGCCTTTCCACCCCTGAACAGTGAAGACTTGAAGTCACCGACACAAAAACACCCTTATCTCCCATATATATGAGTGATGTTTGTGTATATTGTTCATAGAAAACACCCTTATCTCCCATATATATGAGTGATGTTTGTGTATATTGTTCATTAGAAAACACCCTTATCTCCCATATATATGAGTGATGTTTGTGTATATTGTTCATAGAAAACACCCTTATCTCCCATATATATGAGTGATGTTTGTGTATATTGTTCATTAGAAAACACCCTTATCTCCCATATATATGAGTGATGTTTGTGTATATTGTTCATTAGAAAACACCCTTATCTCCCATATATATGAGTGATGTGTGTGTATATTGTTCATTAGAAAACACCCTTATCTCCCATATATATGAGTGATGTTTGTATATATTGTTCATAGAAAACACCCTTATCTCCCATATATATGAGTGATGTTTGTGTATATTGTTCATAGAAAACACCCTTATCTCCCATATATATGAGTGATGTTTGTGTATATTTTTCATTAGAAAACACCCTTATCTCCCATATATATGAGTGATGTTTGTGTATATTGTTCATAGAAAACACCCTTATCTCCCATATATATGAGTGATGTTTGTGTATATTGTTCATAGAAAACAACCTTATCTCCCATATATATATGAGTGATGTTTGTGTATATTGTTCATAGAAAACACCCTTATCTCCTATATATATGAGTGATGTTTGTGTATATTGTTCATTAGAAAACACCCTTATCTACCATATATATGAGTGATGTTTGTGTATAATTGTTCATAGAAAACACCCTTATCTCCCATATATGAGTGATGTTTGTGTATATTGTTCATAGAAAACACCCTTATCTCCCATATATATGAGTGATGTTTGTGTATATTGTTCATAGAAAACACCCTTATCTCCCATATATATGAGTGATGTTTGTGTATATTGTTCATAGAAAACACCCTTATCTCCCATATATATGAGTTATGTTTGTGTATATTGTTCATTAGAAAACACCCTTATCTCCCATATATATGAGTGATGTTTGTGTATATTGTTCATTAGAAAACACCCTTATCTCCCATATATATGAGTGATGTTTGTGTATATTGTTCATAAGAAAACATCCTTATCTCCCATATATATGAGTGATGTTTGTGTATATTGTTCATAGAAAACACCCTTATCTCCCATATATATGAGTGATGTTTGTGTATATTGTTCATAGAAAACACCCTTATCTCCCATATATATGAGTGATGTTTGTGTATATTGTTCATTAGAAAACACCCTTATCTCCCATATATATGGGTGATGTTTATGTATATTGTTCATAGAAAACACCCTTATCTCCCATATATATGAGTTATGTTTGTGTATATTGTTCATTAGAAAACACCCTTATCTCCCATATATATGAGTGATGTTTGTGTATATTGTTCATAGAAAACACCCTTATCTCCCATATATATGAGTGATGTTTGTGTATATTGTTCATTAGAAAACACCCTTATCTCCCATATATATGGGTGATGTTTATGTATATTGTTCATAGAAAACACCTTTATCTCCCATATATATGAGTGATGTTTGTGTATATTGTTCATAGAAAACACCCTTATTTCCCATATATATGAGTGATGTTTGTGTATATTGTTCATTAGAAAACACCCTTATCTCCCATATATATGAGTGATGTTTGTGTATATTGTTCATAGAAAACACCCTTATCTCCCATATATATGAGTGATGTTTGTGTATATTGTTCATAGAAAACACCCTTATCTCCCATATATATGAGTGATGTTTGTGTATATTGTTCATAGAAAACACCCTTATCTCCCATATATATGAGTGATGTTTGTGTATATTGTTCATAGAAAACACCCTTATCTCCCATATATATGAGTGATGTTTGTGTATATTGTTCATTAGAAAACACCCTTATCTCCCATATATATGAGTGATGTTTGTGTATATTGTTCATTAGAAAACACCCTTATCTCCCATATATATGGGTGATTTTTGTGTATATTGTTCATAGAAAACCTGTGCTGCAATATTGATGGCATCTAAAAAGAAATAACCAGAAAATTAACTACTACGAAATATACGACGATTATTGTTTTCATCCTAGTTTTGGAAATTGCAAATGTGAGCCAAAAAAATTACTTTAAGTTTTTGTAAGTATATTATGTAAATTTTAAGTTTTTTTGTATATTTAGAAACAATTATACATATTTTTTTAATATGAAGATATCTATTAAACACATTTTATTAATATCCCTTTCTTTAAGCTCTATCAAAACAAAGATATTTTGTTTTAGGCCTACCTTTGTTTGAAATACTGAGAAACCTATGGTCAATTAGTTATTGGAAGATTAGCAGTATTTATTCTGCAAATGCGTTTTTACTTAAATATCGTGAAAACTTTTATCTAATTTACCAGCAAATTATGCACAAATTTCCATGAAAATAGTTAGTTTCGCTAATACTCGCCATGATCGCTGGTTATAAACAGGGTAGTGGTTGATCAAAATCACCATTAATTGCTCTAGAACTGTCAAAATTGACACTAGCTGTCAAAAGAGACAGCTGCAAAACACATTAGATTACGAGAACGTCATAAAAGTAGCTAATGTAAATTGTTGAGCTGTAAGAAAATATTATCTCTATAAAGATTCGACTACACGTTCTCAAAACATCAGTGGCCAAGGAGTCACCGCCTTTGATCGCCGTTGACCGAAGGTTGAAACTCAAATCTCAATGAATATGTTAAAATGGTTTTCATAAAAAGGAAAGTAATCAGCAGGTTTTCCAACAATATCTGTTTAGGAAGGTTAATTGACTTTTAATTTCGAAAGCATAAAAGTTTTCAAACAACAAATATAAATGTATTATGTTAAAATCAGTGCGCTATCTAGATTTTCATGTGCCCTGTGGAAGGCTTTATTTTTGGGGACTTAGTTCTTTTTTAGGTACAATTAATAAAACAAATACAATATAACAATTGTTGTTAATAATAATTTGTGTGTACAAAAGAGATATAAAAGATAATTTGCATGCATTTATAAATAAAAATAATTGTTTTACCTACATTTTACTGGTTTTCATTTCAGCTACTTCATTGATTACATTGTAATTAATATCCTTACTGATGGATTATTATATTAAATAGAAATCATGGAAAGATTGGATTAATCGTACTTGTCCGAAAGTCAATCTGGTAAGACTTCTTGGGCCCACTTGACGCACTCGGTTTACCGACATCTGACCTGCACAGCTAAGCACTGCTGCGAAATTTAAAAATTGGAAGATTTAATTAATATATTAACAACTTTTTTGTTAGTTCCATTTTATAGCACCCTTTATCCTGTGCGCCTGTTGCACCTGGCTAGTTATGGCATTGGTTAAAAATAATAGGCTTTCTACCTATCGACCAGTCATCAAATATAGCAAACAGGACCAACATGTTAAGCAATCCACAACACATTTTCCTAAATGTATTGAAAATACTATTTGTTTAAATATAAGTCATACATATTTTTTAAATCTAGCACCGCTTCCTACTGCCCGTTCAGGCTATACGCTTAAGTACTAATTACGCTAATGGGTTAAGAATGGGAAGGTTTATACAGAAGAAGTGAAACCGCATTTGCGTGGAGGGAAAGTGGAAAAATATTTAGGAAAAAAAAAAGTCCACCCGAGCGAGAGCCTAATCTCGATCTCCCCATCCTTGGCAGTCTAGCTCAACACGAAACTAACGCGTTAGTAACTACGCCACCTAGGCGGGTTATACATAATTGAAAGTGCCTTTGTGACGTCAATTCAAACCTTTCCAGAGAGATGTTTATCTTGTCTATTGTAGGGGAAATAGCTGGGCAGGCACAGTTTATACAGTAACAGGTATAGTGTTAAAATTAAATCAAAAGTGATAAGCTCAGTCCAAACGTTCATTTGTTTCCAACCGAGCACACTTTAGGTTCCCAGGTGCGAGCGACTCTCAAAGATGAGTGTTGTTACGCGGTGTGGACCGGTTGGAAACGGGGGTGTCACTGTCGTAGTTGATCCAAGGAAGTACAGCGTCGCAACATTTCTACTACTATTAATTACCGTCTGAGAAGACAAAACATTCATCTTGTTGACAGTATGGGTTGTTCCGTCGGATGACAACTTCAGACAATGGCTTCTAGAAATTTGCTAAGTGTTGAGGTAGGGCCCTCTCTATCTTTGGGTTTAGAACAATTCGCGAATACGGCTTACGTGACGTATACAAATTTAAATTTTAAATGAGAATCTGAAAATAAATACTTCTTGTCTTGACGTGCACAACGTCTCACTGCCCGTCTAGACTAACCAAATATTTACATTACGTGTGCACGCGAGGTTCAGAAATATTGGTAAATCGTTGTATTCTAAATTACTCAAATATATACATATCTTCAAAAAAAAGTTATACTACTCGCATCGCTAAGCATGAGGAATAAATGTAAGGTTAAAGTAATCTGGCTTGACGATGATAGGGAGATTGGGATTCGAATATCATCCCAGTGTTTTCCTTAAATAGTTTTACAATACACCTGCAGTCAAATTCGGTTACATTTCCTCCAAATTCTTCCTTACTTATCCTTAACCCACTAGCGTAGTTAAATGTGGACAGTTTAAACGGGTAGAAATATGCGGGTGATTACAAAAAAATAATAAATTCTAAAACTCACAAAATCTCTCTAAAATTTTGAGAGTATCTAAAATTAGATATATGGATTTATATTTGTTTGGAATACATGTTCTACTTTAGTTTACTAAAGAAAACGTTGGGATGGAAACTCTTCCATTTCTTAAAGGTGGTTTATTTTAAAACATATATACATACAAACATACATACATACACATACATACATACATAACATACATACATACATACATACATACTACATACATACATACATACATACATACATACATACATACATACATACAAATTTCATACATAACATACATACATACATACATACATACATACATACATACATACATACATACATACATACATACATACATACATACATACACATACATCATACAACATATACATACATACATACATACATACATAATACATACATACATACATACATACATACATACATACATACATACATACATAAACCATATACTCATACATATACATACATACAACATACATACATACATACATACATACATACATACATACATACATACATACATACATACATACATACATACATACATACATACATACAAACATACATACATAATAACATCATACATACATACATATACATACATACATACTAATTACATACCTATCACACTACTACATACATAAACATAAACCAATATGCTTTTTCTAACATTAAAAAAAATTTACTACTTAATCCATCCTCACTAAGTTTATTCGCACTTCCTTATCCTTGCATACTCCCTTCGCTTCAAAATATCCATACACCGAATCATAATACATGCTCTTTTAATCTTAAAACTTTTAATGTTTCTCTTTTTCACACATTCGTCTACAACATTTAGTCACGTCTTGCATGGCTTATCCCTTCCTTTATTTTTACTAGATGTATTTAACGTGAACTATCTAAACCAACTAATTATACTAACAAATTACTAAAAATAGCTATCTTAATTCAACAGTTCGGTTTTCATACAACGAACTTTAAAAATTCCAAACATAAATTATTCAAATGTCAACATTTATAGCTAATATTTTTCTTTTTTCTTAATCGGTTTGTCTACCCGTTCGGATTATTCTCAAATGTAGGTCTACTAAATACGATAGCGGATAAGGTATGAGAATGGTTGAATTGTGGGTAAGTGTACCTGCATTTGCATGGAGGGAAAGTGTGAGACCCATTAGGAAAAAAAACACCCGGGGTCGCTTAAAAGATGCTAAAGGGTTGGGGGGGGGGGGGGGGGGGGGGGAATCGCAGCAAACATTGACAAAATAATGAAGTTTTAGTACAAATATTTGTTTAATTTATTGCAGAGATAAACATCGTCTGACATGATTAAGGCAACACAATTTTATCAATCGTCCACATAAATCCCTAAGGGCCGGTCTTATGACTACCAGATAAATATTGTTATCAAGAGGTTAAAGCTAGCGACCAGATAAAGGCTATCAACCACTTTAATATTTTACCCGTATTTTGAACAGAATTTATATGCTGGATCTGTAGGATCAATATATTTATATGCAGAAAAAGCAAGGTTGGTGCTCTTTTTACTGGTGCGCGCATGCGTATAAACCCTGCTGCTACCACTACAACCTGTCTAGTAGCTACAACGCTCAACATTTGTTTAATAATGGTGGCTAAACGAGTGCGAGGAAACAGATGGCGTCACGTGGGTGCACAAGAGAGGTTGTCTTGCAAATACTAGTTTCGGTGGCTGCCAAAATGTGGCCAATAGTTTGGTGCAACATTTACAAAATTTCCTTTATTGTACTCACATTTAAATAATTGGTTCTTACATAACTATAACCCTACAAATAATAACTTTTCAGTTTTTATAAAAGTGTGAATTAAGTGTTCTAACTTTATATTATATAGTTAAAGCCTGGGTCTGTGCCAACTAAACACTTGAACCAAGATTTCAACATAAAAATCAATTCTGACAGGTGAAACCTCATGAAAAATAACGCATCACAGTGGCAACGACCATTTTAACTTTCAGATAAAATGTATCAAGTACTTAAACCTCCTGATAAAAATATGATGGATAAATACATTTTATCTGGCAGATAAATGCTATTTGCCAGTCATAAGATATAAGATAACTTATCGACCAGATATAGATATTTTTAGGCCAGATTAATATTTATCCAGGAGTCAAAAGACCAGCACTAAGATAAACTAATGGCTTCTATTGGTTGAAAGAATCTGTTGTTAAAACTGGATTTATCATGTCAAAATAAACAAGTTAATCCATCTCATAAATTTCTTACGCTTATTACTTATTTGTAACAGTTACCTTTTCTAATTTAGTTTTTTAAAAGCATGTTTAAAGTTTAAAATAGTAAAAAGGTAGTTAATATTATTAAATATGATTGCACAGATGCAGTTTTTTTTTTTCAAAAATGTGTGTTTTAGTACATTTTTTTATAATTTGTTATAATACTTAGCAATAATAATAATACTTAGCACCGCGTCTTACTACCCGTTCGGGTTATACGCTTTAAGTACTAATTGCTCTAATGGATTAGGAATTGGGAAGGTTGAATTAGAGGAAGTGAACCCACATTTGCGTGGAGGGAGAGTGGAAAACCATTTAGGAAAAACCACCCCCAGTTCACCCGACCGAGATTCGAACCTCGATCTCCCCGTCCTCAGCAGTCGGGCTCAATACGACAAACGCGTTAGCCAACTACGCCACCGAGGCGGGTATATAATTTGTTATAAAACTTCTCAATACATTTTTATATTTTAGCACCGCGTCTTACTATCTGTTTAGGTTATACGCTTATGTACTAATGACGTTGATGAGTTATGGATGAGGAAGGTTAAATTTAGAAAAGTATACCTGCATTTGCGTGGAGGGAGAGTGGAAAGCCATTTTGGAAAACTATCCTAAGTAAACCCGAGTGGGATTCTAACCCCAATCACACTGTCATCGGTGGTCTATCTAGTCCAACACGAGCGTGATGCCTTAGACCATGCAGTCATTGAAGCAGGTTGTTCAATAACTGATACTAGATTATAAAAAAACTCAGCTTAACCATTACTGCATGAAGTCACTAGAAATTTTGTCTTATAGAAAGGGGTCGCGAATGAAAAATGTTTACGAACTTGTTCTCTAAGTTAAATTACACTCCTGAGATTAAGTGTTAAATAAATTTGTGACAAGCATGCTAATGGAAAACGTGTTAAAACTATAAAAGCAGACATAAAATAATCTTTGCCTTTAATATACTGTATATCCTGTCCTAGACTTGGTTATTTATAACTTTTTAACCTTATTTGACCTTTTTTTAAACTTTCAGGATGATTGAATGCAGTGAGTCTCGTATCGATCTCTCCTATCTTTGAACCTACCACCTAGGTAGTCATTATTTCAAGAATAGTGATTTTTATTAGCATGTACAAATGTACAAACAGATCACTATAGTCAACAATTCTTTTGGCATTTTATGCTGATAAAAACACGCATCGGTGAGCATGCGATCAACGGCGTGAGTTCATTTTGTGTATGCCTGTGCTAGGAGTCCTGGGTTTTAGTTCGAGCAGGTGTAATTATTATTATTAGCACCGCGTCTTACTACTCGTTCGGGTTATACGCACTTACGCTAATGTGTAATGGTAGGGTGATAGTGAGATGAAATGAAGGACCTACAGCTTAACGTGGAATCCGAACCACGGTGGAGGCCTGGCATTCCCACATTCACAAGATGTCTTGTCAGAGGTGAAGGAAGGGTTTGGTAATGAGATAAATCTTTGCCGGGACCTGGGATTGAACCCGGCCGCCAGCATAGAAGTCTGACACCTTACCCTAGACCACCAGGTCACCAGCAGGTGTAATGAAGTAGTATTTTTCCTAAGCAGTTTTCACACTAACCCGCTATGAAAATGAGGCTAAACTTCCTCTACAGGAAACACACCCACATTTGTGTGATGGTCAGGTGGGGGGATTTGAGAAAAAATACCTGCAGAACCCTCTGTCAGAATAAGTTGAACATCGGCTTCCCCATTACCGGCTAAACAGATTAATGGTTGAGAGATGGCTTAGTCCACGCGGCTATCAATATGGATATTTTCACTAATGGAATAGGAAGGAGGAAGACATAATTGAGAGAAAGTGTACCCATATTTGGGTGATGCTAAAGTGAGAAACCATTTAAGATAAAAAAACTGCTTTCAAATACTCGATTGGGATTTGAACCCCAACCTCCTTGGCCTCAACAAACCTGACTAGCCACGGTTGACATCTTAGCCCAGTTGCTAATGTTTTCCCATTGACACAATACTTCTAAATCTAGTCGTTTGGTTTAAACTAGGCCTATATTTTTTTCAGTTTCAAGGATAAAAGATGGAGGGAAATCCCTCCATTACAATGTGAATGGTGAATGAGTGATAAAATATTCCCTCCAACCCTTTAATTCGGCCTACAACCCGAGTACTCTTTTAACCAGATGAGGGGTAGCATTTTAATTACTGTCTGAATAGTTGACGCTGCGCTATACATTTCTGTGACAGTTCTTAGGGCAGCAACGGCTTATGTACAGGTACTGTTGAGGTGGAACAGGAGAGAGAAGTTTTTTAAACACATCCGGGCTATCCGCATAGCTACTCTCTCTGGATAGAGATGATTAAGGTAAAATTTAGTGGAAATTTGACAGCATTTGCGTGGAAGAAGAGTGGAGAAACCATTTCATTAGACTACGCTTCAATGACAACCCAGAATAAACAAGACTTAAACACCTTTTCCTGCGTACTCACCAGTGAGAGTTAGACAAATAATCTATTTAAACGTACATTTGTTTAGATAATTATTATTGTTGTCAAGTTAAATGTCGAATACTTCTTTCTTACTTAACACGCATAATAAGGGTGAAGAGTTTATAAGAAGAGCGGATGAAACAAGAACTATTCTGCAGATTATACGAAGAATGGCCAACTGGATTGGAAGAGATTACTTATTGAGAGATGTAGAAGGCAAGGTGAAAGAAAGAAGGGAACAAGGAAGACCATTAATGCAACTGATTGATGATCTCAAACAAGGAAATAAGATGAATTTTCACGATATAAAAATGAAGCTGCTAATAGAACATAATGGAGGACTAAATTTAGACAAGGCAGCTCAACAGTCTAAGAACATAATAATAATAATAATAATAATAGTGCATAGGCCTAGACCTGACGCGTAACCCATCCTAGATTATGGAAGGAACACTGTAAGAGAAACAGTTTCTGACGTATATAAACGTTACCAAATCTACTTAAGTACAGGTGGTCATAAAGTCTGGTGCACATAGGCAAAGACAACAAAAAAAAGCACAACAAACAAAAACAAACAAACAAAGCTGGTCAAAAATAATAACATAAACGCATGGAGGGCTGTGCGAAGATTAATATGGATGCAGAGCTAATTGACCGAGCTCATAATAATTTTGCTCACCGAGTTGAATTATTATTAGCAACGCGTCTTACTACCCGTCCGGGCTATACTTATTCGACGAGTTGAACTTTGCTCTGCCAATAAGAGACAAACCTGCTTCGATGGCTGCATGGTCTAAGACGTCACTCTCGTGTTAGACTAGACTGCTGATGACGAGAGATCGGGGCTCAAATCCCGGTCGGGTGTACTAAGGATGGTTTTTTTTTTCAAAATGGTTTTACACTCTCTTTCCACGCAAATACGTGTACACTTCCCCTGAATTCAGCCTTTTACATCCCTAGTTCATTAGCGTAATTAGTAAATACGCGTGTAACTTGAAAAGGTGCTAAAATAATGATATAAAATTATAAGGGAAAACACATTGAACATGTAATTTAATGATCTAACATTATTTTGTATGTATTTTTAGGTCTGTATACATCAAAAACCCGCATTAGCCCGTATATCTGCCTATATTTGTGTATATGTGTATTTACCGATGTGTCTAGGCTTTATGGCCATTCTGTATATATTCATACGTCAATTCATGTGCTTTTCATCTGTCACATTTGATAGATAATATCAATAAATATAAGGGCACTATGGGCTCGGTGGTGCATCATGCGTCAATTTTGCAACGACAGCTCGCAAACGTAGCCAGGTTATTTAAGAAATGTAAACTGTAAAATAAATGAATCAGCTTTAATATCAAACCCAAATTAAAATATCCCCTTTGAATTATTTAGAATTAAAAATTTTGGGGCATCTATTCGGTGTATAAACTTTAACATTTTTGTTTGATTATGAAAAGTGGTTGGGAAAATGAATGTCGAGAGGAATTAGCTTCACGTTTTAAAATATGGATACTGTTAATAACGCAGTGAAATGTTATCATTGATGATAGCAACTTCAAAAATGTTTTTGAGTTTTATAAAAGTATATTTTTAGTGTGTTCTTCGTGTTGTTAATTTCACATGTGGGGGAGAAGTAATGACGTCGGTTATCACACACCGCGGTGCAAGGACCTATATGTATTTTTATTTTATTTCTTCCCTCATTTAAAACTTGATAATTGGAAATGGGTCAAATCACCTTTTTCTTGAATATAAATATTCGTTTTGCCCGCGAATCTCCCATCTGAAATCTAATCTTAGAAAATATTAGCCCCCTTCCCCGTAAAAAAATATTGTAAAGAATCCTGTAAAACAAAAGCTTCAAATCATCCAAACATGTCAATATAAAAACATTTTTTTTTAACTTTTTTTTACACAGTCCTACCATCACTGTAAAGCCCTCTCCCTCTTTTTATCCTCCCTCCTATTTCATCTCATTCCTCTTTCCTCACCCCCCCCACCCCACGCCCCCTTCACCAATCCCCACTTTCCCTTCAACAACTTTTTTTTTCCAATGACTATATAATATACTATCGACATTTTTATGAGGAATAAATTAAATTTTCAAAATAAAATATAGCCTATGTTACTCGCTGATAATGTAGCTTTATATTGGTGAAAGAATTTTTTAAATAGGTCTAGTAGTTTTTGAGTTTATCCATTACAAACAAAAAAAACAAAAAATTCAAATCTTTCCTCTTTATAATATTAGTATAGAAGTATAGACTAGTATAGATAAGCATAAGAACATTTCCAACATGTGTATGATTATATTTATTTAATTTTGATTTGGTTATCATTGATCATTTAGTTTCTATAAAAAAATAAAGATCCTAAATAAAGGATCACATTATTTTGTTTTAATTTGCATTCAGGTAATTGTTAAGTTAATGGAACTAAGGCAGCGTGTTTCAACCGCTGTACCGCCTCACATTGGTGTGCCGCGGTAGTTTGGGGAAAGATCAAAAAGAAACGAGAAACAATTTGAGGAGTAAAAATAAAGATTTTTAAAAACCTTATTTTTAAAAATAGCATAGTTACTATTAAATGTTCAAATCTCTCCTTAAAAAACTGATGGCGTGCCTTAATAATTTTAGCACCTTGTTCAGTGTGCCGTGAGAGTTGAAAAAAATATTGGAAATCACTGGCTTAGGGTCTTGTTAGCTATATCCTATATTTGTGTTGGGCTGAATTAATCGGATTCAAAATTTATAAACATAAAATCAATATTTTTTTTCAAATCTCTATTCTGATTTTTTTTCAAAATCTCTAATATTCTTAATCATACAAAATTATTATTATTAAACTAGTTCACGTGTAATATTGCTTTTGAATTGTGTGCAATACTCTTTCTTTCTTTAATAATTCCTCATTCTAACTATATTTTTGTACGTCTAATCATATTTATGTAAGAAAGGGAAGCCCTATGTGAAGCTGA
This sequence comes from Timema cristinae, assembly GCA_039000515.1. Taxonomy (NCBI): domain Eukaryota; kingdom Metazoa; phylum Arthropoda; class Insecta; order Phasmatodea; family Timematidae; genus Timema; species Timema cristinae. The sequence continues at coordinate 49,396,803 of JBCFYV010011164.1, forward strand.
CTATCTTCTCCTTGGTCGATTTCTACTCCATTGATTTTATTCCCGCTGCACTCGAAATAAAGTCGCTTGGATTTGTTCTCGCTACGTGTAAGGGGACGGCCAGACTTGAGCGAGTGAGCGAGCGAGCGACTGAACGCGCGCGCTTGAAAGATAGAACTGGTTTTATTTTTCAAGCTCACGCGCTCGACCCGGTACAGTCTAGTTTACAGGCGCTAGGCAATAGTATTGTATGTTGGTTCATTGAGTTCTAGGAAAACTTCTCATTTTTACATTTTTATTAATATCGATAAATTTGGCACACTTGCTACTAACGGCCTAAATTAATTGGTAAGATCATAAACTATACCTATATATGTATAATATGTGTAAAACTTACATGTTAAAATACTTCTATATTGTAATAAAAGTAGGCCTTTACAAATAAGAATCCCCATTAGCGTGGAGAAAGGATGAGAAAACCACAATAATAAATCCCTTGTCAAAAACCACCTTCAGTTCACTGAGCCAAGATTCGAACCTTTGCCTCCTAGTCAACAACTATCGAGAGCTATCTGCTAATCACGCGCTCGCTCTGGCCGAACCTTAAATGCCATGATGTAACAGTTTGCGGACTACGGTTCTATTTGCTCAGGAAGACAAGGGTGAATAGGAGGAAGACAAGAGCGAATAGGAGGAAGACAAGGGTGAATAGGAGGATGATAATCATTTAATAAAAGTCAGGTGCTTATTCTAATATTTAACATATTATTTATTTTTCCATTTATTTGAGGTGTTTAGCGTGCAATTTCTGATCTTACTAATTATATCAGCACACTACTTATAAATTAACTTAAGTATAGGACAGACACAACATCCAACCCCCGGTCATTAATTTATCACCGTGAAAGGGGGAAACCCTCACTTCACCAATGATATTTTTCTTGCATGGACCCTCAGCTCGGTAGATAGACACACTACCGATCGAGCTAAGGTGTCGAACAATTTATCAAATCGGTGTTAAGCAGGGCTGTCCTTAGCAGACGTGGGGCCCTGGGCAAACCTCGTTTGTGGGGACCCCAGTTACTTGCCTCGATTCTCACCCCCTCCCTCAAATAAATAGTTTAAAAACTTAATTTTTGTTTAATATAATTACAGTAGTTTGCACTTATATACAAATTTCAGCCGTACAAGGTAAGGGGAAATGCCTTAAAAGGTAAATACATGTAAATATTAATTCTAAAAGTAGATTTATTCCAAATCCTTTGATCAGTTTTCTTTCCCAACTAACTTTATCTGTATAAAGGCCCAAAGAGCATTACTGTGCTAAGTTTGAATTACATCAGTTTCTGCGTTAAAAAGTTATCGTCAGAGCCCTGCGTTTGTGGAGATCGCGATAATTCATGAATGTTAGATATGTCATTTTTTCTTTCAGATGTTCACATTTCAGGTTACCCTGATTGCAAATATATGCTCAGAATTGTCGCGATAATTCGCGAAATCGGCGTTTTAGCGCGATATTCGCGATTTTAAACGATGTCCGCGATAATCGCGATTTAGTCGCGATTTTTGGCATTCGCGCTAATATTTTGGGATATTGAAAAATAAATTGTTGCAAGTAACAAGATGATTTTTGTGTAATATTTTGTCTTTGTGACTTGTACATACTTTTCCCGGACCAGCTGCCGTTAAATCTTACTTTTTTAATAAGTTGACAGCACATTTTTTTGCGGACTAGTGTTTTTTACCGTTTTGTCCAAACAAAATGTAATTTTTGGTTTTCACTTCAATATGTTTAGTTTACCTGTTTCAAACATTGTCCTGGAAGTCTAATTTTAACCCAACAAAGTCACCTTAATCACGAAAGTTTGGTAAAAACCACTTTTTTAACGCTTTTGTCTTAATTCGATAATTTCGTCGCAAAAATAGGATTTTTGTAATTCACCGCTTATTCACCGCTTTTGGGAAACTTAAAAACGAAATTGGGCTTTTTTATTCACCATAAAAGCAGGGCTCTGGTTATCGTAAGATATATCCACCACAAACATACAGTCACGTGCAAATCTGTGGAGTTAAAATGGAGAACTCAATTCATTCATTCAATAAATCAAAGCACATGATGAGAATGTTTTTATTTTGTTTACACTCTAACGATATTTGCCATACCACCTATACAAGGATCCTACTATACCAGCACTCAATTAAAAATGTCAGACACCAAATTATTAGTTCATTCTGAGCGCGGAGGCCCCCCATTCTCCCAAATCCCTGAGCCCTGTACGGCCACTCTGTTTGTACACCTGTAAGAGTCGCCTTGGTGTTGGACATGTCATCATCGTCCACCCAGGCTTAAGGATGCCGTCTACTTGAAGGGAAATATCCTTGCACCGGTGTATTTCGTATGTTATTATGGGAGTGGCACTTCTGAACATCAAAACACTAAAATAATAATAATATTCAGCACCGCGTCTTACTACCCGTTTAGGCTATACGCTTACGTAATAATTACGCTACTGGGCTAGGAATAGAACCCGCATTTGCGTGGATGGAGAGTGGAAAACCATTTAGAGAAAACCACCCCAGTTCACCGGAGCTAAATTCGAACCTCGATCACCCCGTCCTCGACAGTGTAGCTCAACAGGAAACTAGTGCGTCAGCTAACTACGCCATCAAGGTGGGTATTAGGACAATAGTTTATGGTTATAGTGGTATTCATGTTGATAATAATTAATAATTAAATTTTATTGTATGTTTTAAATATGTTTAGTTTGAAGTGGTATAGCTCTACTTTGATATCAGAGCTGCGATAGTTCGCATGCACGTAACTAAAGATGTTTAGTTTGAAGTGGTATAGCTCTACTTTGATATCAGAGCTGCGATAGTTCGCATGCACGTAACTAAAGATGTTTAGTTTGAAGTGTTATAGCTCTACTTTGATATCAGAGCTGCGATAGTTCGCATGCACGTAACTTAAGATGTTTAGTTTGAAGTGGTATAGCTCTACTTTGTATCAGAGCTGCGATAGTTCGCATGCACGTAACTTAAGATGTTTAGTTTGAAGTGGTATAGCTCTACTTTGATATCAGAGCTGCGATAGTTCGCATGCACGTAACTAAAGATGTTTAGTTTGAAGTGGTATAGCTCTACTTTGATATCAGAGCTGCGATAGTTCGCATGCACGTAACTTAAGATGTTTAGTTTGAAGTGGTATAGCTCTACTTTGATATCAGAGCTGCGATAGTTCGCATGCACGTAACTTAAGATGTTTAGTTTGAAGTGGTATAGCTCTACTTTGATATCAGAGCTGCGATAGTTCGCATGCACGTAACTAAAGATGTTTAGTTTGAAGTGGTATAGCTCTACTTTGATATCAGAGCTGCGATAGTTCGCATGCACGTAACTTAAGATGTTTAGTTTGAAGTGGTATAGCTCTACTTTGATATCAGAGCTGCGATAGTTCGCATGCACGTAACTAAAGATGTTTAGTTTGAAGTGGTATAGCTTACTTTGATATCAGAGCTGCGATAGTTCTCATGCACGTAACTAAAGATGTTTAGTTTGAAGTGGTATAGCTCTACTTTGATATCAGAGCTGCGATAGTTCGCATGCACGTAACTAAAGATGCGCCAATTTTACCTTTTTTTACTTATTTATATTATTAACTTAAAATGAAACATTTTTAACATTTCCCCCATTTTGGCGTGATCTATATTTTGAAACAATAAACTTCTTCTTGAATAACGTGGGATTTGCGAACGTTTGTAGAGCGTCTCAGCACGCCAGTAGGTGGACCCCAACACGTGAGTCATATGAAGTGTAGAATGGCCCTCACCTCCCTGTTGGGCGTGCTATCAAGGTAAAGACACCTGTCCTTGAACAGGAGGTTGTTTCTATTGTTCGACTGACGTCCGTCATGTGACGTCATGCCCACGTCACGAGGATCTCGTTTCATCACTCCGAGGAGAATGACAAGTTTGTGTTTCTTCATTCATTTATTTTAGAAAACAACTTAGTATATTCAAATGACACTAGGAATAACCTTAACTGACAATTCAAAGAACTTCTGGATACACTTTCATGCAAGCATACGCCAAGATATGTGTAATGGAGCAGTAAATTTTAACTGATGGTAAAGATTATGATAGCTTGAAGATAAAAGGTTGTAAATTTTATCATCATTAATTTATTAAGAATGGAAGGAAATAATATTATTTTATTATCATTATTATTAGCACCACGTCTTACTACCCATTCGGGTTATACACACTTTAGCTAATGCGTAATGGTAGGGTGATTGTGAGATGAAATGGATGACCTACAGTTTAACTTGGAATCCGAACCACTGTGGAGGCCTGGTATTCCACACTCACCAGTTGGGATTAATATACGTCTTGTCAGAGGTGAAGGAAGGGTTTGTTAATCAAATAAATCTGTGCCGGGACTGAGGATTGAACCCCGGACACCCAGCAGAGAAGTCTGACACCTTACCCCTAGACCACCAGGTCACCAAGGAAATATTAGCGGCAATTTTTGTCAACGAAAGGGGTTTTTGAGTTTGCAGTTTCTAATTATTTTATTTTGTTCACCAAGTTATATTTATCATCCAGTATATTCGTATATCCACACAAATGGGATAGGTATTACCTATCCACCATAAATAAGACTTTCAGACTGTTGATAAAATATTTAAAATAATTCATTCGTCTAATAAATAATACATCATTTGTTAGTGACAAAACATAAATTGACTTGTCAAGGGGACACAACACTTATTTACGAGGGGGAGGATTATGAAACTGTTTTTATAGCAACTTACATACAGTCAGAAATAGCTTAAGTTGCGATGAACCAACTATATGAGGAAAGTAGAATTAATAGGAAATGAAAACATATTTTCGTGGGCGAATAGCGGAAAGCCATTCATTAGAAACCACCAGCCGGGCTATCAGACCAGACCAGACGACACCCACCACTTTTTCTGCTTGCCCGCATAAGTGGCTTTTTTAATTTGAAATTTCTACATCGGTGTCGAAACAGAGCCAACCAATTTTAAGTAAATCGAATCATAATAATATAATTTATACGATGTATTTTTCATACGTTATAGTTTATTAGGAAATTATTTACTAAACTTAAGTATTATTATTATTATTATTATTATTATTATTATTATTATTATTATTATTATTATTATTATTATTAGCACCGCGTCTTACTACCCGTTCGGGCTATACGCGCTTACACTAATGCGTAATGGTAGGGTGATTGTGAGATGAAATGGAGGACTTACAGTTTAACTTGGAATCCGAACCACTGTGGAGGCCTGGTATTCCACACTCACCAGTTGGGATTAATATACGTCTTGTCAGAGGTGAAGGAAGGGTTTATTAATCAGATAAATCTGTGCCGGGACCGAGGATTGTACGCCGGACCCGAGTACAGAGGTCTGACACCTTACCCTAGACCACCAGGTCACCCAGTAGAAGTAGTAGTAATAGTAGCTTATGCCGCACAAGAGACAGTTCATTTACACAATGGTGTTTCCAATCCTCTCTCCAAGATTCATTTTATTACAATCATATCCTACTCTTACATAGTTTTAATCGCTGATAGTCACTACTGTTAGCCACCACTCACTAGGCGATCGAAAGACATCGCGACTTGCCTCTCAACCATGTGTGGCGTCAATTTTCCATTTTTTCCCCTTTACTCAGAAAATGAACGTGGAGCAAGTAGCAGCATTTTGGTACTTGTTGAGAAAACGGCTAAACAAGAGGAAGAAGAGATCCTGGGTGCATCCTATGTTACAAACGTGATATGAGAAGGGATTGTTTGCAATCTTTTATCAATATGTGAGACAGTGCCATGAAAGGTTTTTTTTTTAATACACAAGGACTTCTGTACTTTCCTTTAGTGAACACTTGTTTTAATTGCAAGACTCGGTGAAAAAAATATGATTGTATGTTGGAAAAACACGCTCACTGCACAAACAAACTGACAAACTTATCACGAGTGATGTCTGGAGATGATTGACCGCTCTTGTTTCAACTGCCAGTGCGCTCACTACCTGCCATCGAATTATTCACCTGCACGCCACGCCGCCTGGTATCCCAGTGGCCGCGGTGACCGACTGGCCACCTGCACGCCACGCCACCTGGTATCCCAGGGGCCACGGTGACCGACTGGCCACCTGCACGCCACGCCACCTGGTATCCCAGTGGCCGCGGTTAGCGACTGGCTACATGCACGCCACGCCGCCTGGTATCCCAGTGGCCGCGGTTACCGACTGGCCACATGCACGCCACGCCGCCTGGTATCCCAGTGGCCGCGGTTACCGACTGGCCACATGCACGCCACGCCGCCTGGTATCCCAGTGGCCGCGGTGACCGACTGGCCACCTGCACGCCACGCCACCTGGTATCCCAGGGGCCACGGTGACCGACTGGCCACCTGCACGCCACGCCACCTGGTATCCCAGTGGCCGCGGTTACCGACTGGCCACATGCACGCCACGCCGCCTGGTATCCCAGTGGCCGCGGTGACCGACTGGCCACCTGCACGCCACGCCACCTGGTATCCCAGGGGCCACGGTGACCGACTGGCCACCTGCACGCCACGCCACCTGGTATCCCAGTGGCCGCGGTTACCGACTGGCCACATGCACGCCACGCCACCTGGTATCCCAGTGGCCGTGGTAACAGACTGGCCACCTGCACGCCATGCTACCTGAAATCCCAGTGGCCATGGTGACCGACTGGCCACCTGCACGCTACGCCACCTGGTATCCCAGTGGCCGCGGTAACCAACTTGCCACCTGCACGCCACGCCGCCTGGTATCCCAGTGGCCGCGGTGACCGACTGGCCACCTGCACGCTACGCCACCTGGTATCCCAGTGGCCGCGGTAACCAACTTGCCACCTGCACGCCACGCCGCCTGGTATCCCAGTGGCCGCGGTAACCGACTGGCCACCTGCACGCCACGCCGCCTGGTATCCCAGTGGCCGCGGTGACCGACTGGCCACCTGCACGCCACGCCACCTGGTATCCCAGTGGCCGCGGTTACCGACTGGCCACCTGCACGCTACGCCACCTGGTATCCCAGTGGCCGCGGTAACCAACTTGCCACCTGCACGCCACGCCGCCTGGTATCCCAGTGGCCGCGGTAACCGACTGGCCACCTGCACGCCACGCCACCTGGTATCCCAGTGGCCGCGGTTACCGACTGGCCGCTACAGTCGAGTGCGGTTGTTACATTCATAGAAAAAAACCTCATCGATAATTATTGTTAGTGGACGCGGAGGCCCTTACTGGAAAGTAGTGTAAACTATTATCTCCCAACGTGTGAAGCTTACCGTTAGTTGGAATTGAAAGTGTTAATGTAGATCTGGTAAAACAGCAGGTGTAGTAGGAGAATACAGTTCTGTAGGGGAATCATAACTGATTCTCTGATATGTATTGTTTGTATGGTAGTGTTGGCTCTGCATGGTAACAGTAGAAAATATGTGTAGGTTAAGTATAGTAAGATTATGGTAGAAAGGATCTTTTAGAACATTACAATAATATTTTTTAAGTTCAACATTGATATTATGCTACTATGTCATTAGTGTTATTTTATAAGTATCTAAACGGTCTATGAAAAGTGACAGCTGACGATCACTTGACTTGACGTATGAATATATTAAAACAGTTTTAGTAGGTATTGTTACTATCAGGGACTCTCCTTCGTAACATAATTCTACAATAGTAAATATTGTTTCCATGCTAGGTCCTTAGCTAAAAAAGTAGAAAGATACATTCTCCTACTTTCTCTTCTCTACCCCCACCACAATAGAACCCCGTACATCTCTTTATCACCCTGCGCATTAGATTTTAATGTGGTTCCTCAGCAGCAGTCACGATAAGAGCTCAAGCTATCCTTGGACCTCAGTACCACCCCCATTACGAAGCGCCGCGACGCTTCGAACAACCCCTCACAAGTGTAACTCAATAATAGTTGAAGAGATGGGGATATGGTTAGTGGTGACGTCGCGCGAGGCCTTTGTACCTGGGATCGACACCCGACACCTGCATCGAGTTTTGATTTCTCTGGGCTTGCTGTGACTTGTCTTCACTCTGTGGTAATTACTGATTACTATCGCAAGGCGCTTAAAGTTCTGCCTACAACTTTAGAAATAATTTTAAACTTTATTGTGGCTTTTGTGCAGTGTTTTAGATTCCCAGCTTGGCTATACGCATATATTAATAGGATAGTGTTGAGAAAGGTATACTTTTAGAAGAAATGTACCCGTAACTATGTGGGGAGATATTGGAGTACCGTTGAGGAAATAATACCCCAAATACACCCGACAGCGATTCAAACTCCAGCCTCCCTTTCACCAACAAGCCAGACAATACGATACTGGTGTCTTTGTCCGCGTGCCCATAGGTGCGGGTGAGCCACTTGGTTGTTGTTGGGGAATTTTGGTTTGAGGTTTACCCCTATCACTTTAGTAAATATTTGACAATAGTTGAAATACCCAGCGTTGCTCGGGAGAAATGTTTTTAATTTGATGATTGTACGTGGACAGTATTTACTATTTATTTATTTTATTATTTAGCAGCGCTTCTTACTGCTCATTTGGTTTATACGCTAAGTACTATTACGCTAATGGGTTAGGAATTATGAAGGTTAAATTTAGAGGAAGTGAACCCACATTTGTGTGGAGGGATAGTGGAAAACCATTTAGGAAATACCACCCCAGTTCACCTGAGCGAGATTCTAGCCTCGATCTCTCCCATCCTCGACAGTCTAGCTCAACACGAAACTAGTGCGTTAGACAACTACGTCACCGAGGCAAGTCACGTGGAATGTAGCTTTAGAGTTAGTGCCTTCAAGCTCTGCCTTGTCTGTGGCCTTTTTGTTTCCGACCCAGTTTTTAGTTAGTTAAAAATTCTAGTAAGAATTTTAAAATGATGGCTTATAATTCCACACCTTCAAACCTCAGCGTGCGGTATGGATCGCGCAACGTCCATGATTAACAAACTCTTCATATTTTTATTAATATAGATTATTTATGTAAAAATGCAAACATTCACATACATAACAAGGTTTTAACTAAGAACTGTTAATTTCAGAAAGCAGAGTAGTTTTCCAGTCGCATCGAAGGGCACGTGGACTAAACATCAAGCTATGATTTTGCCGATGATGGGTGAGTTGGGGTTTTAGTCCCAGAAGGGGTTGAAGTATTACGTAAGCACATTTTTGGCCATATAGGACCACCTGCCCCTCTTTGCAACAAAAATAAGCAAACGTCCGACCTCCCCTCTCTTTCCTATGTTATATTTGTTGTCAACTTTTTATGTAATTTGTTCACAGAAACAGGCCATCCATTTTTCTTTACGAAATTTATAAATTGCTGATAGTTATTTACGTAGATATTTAAACAATGGTGCAAAATAATTCACAATAAACACCGTTGTAAAATGAATTTAAGTGTATTGTACTAAACGCGTAAAATTATATAAAAAATCTAAACTTTAATTGACACATAATTTCAATGATAAAAAAATATTATTAGTGACTACATTAATTACTAAAGTTATAAAAAAATACTTACCCCTCTTCCTTTGTCTTACATAAGCAAGGAATGTAAGCGTAAAAATGAACAAAAATTTGACTTGGGTGGACCATGTGACCGACATTTGTAAAAAAGCTGCGTTGCTATACACATTCTCAGAAGACTTAAATATTTCTTACCATCTGAACTTAAAGCCTCGCTGGTACAAAGTTTGATACTGCCTCATTTTGATAACTGTGTCACTGTATAAAATGACCGAACAAAGAAACTATCTAATTTACTCTAACGCCCACAAAACCAATGTGTCCGTTTCATTTACAATCTAAAATACTTCAACCACTGAAATGGTTACGACTAAAAGAAAGACGTTCATTTCAGTATCTTACTTTATCTTTCAAAATTCTTAACTTATCATCCCCAGATTATCGCTAATCTGTACACCCTTACACAAATCCCGGTTAGACTCTCAGTCCTTCATTCTAGCGACATCTCGGCCATGGAATGAGCTAACTAACAACACCAGGAATTTGATTACGCTAGCTGCTTTTAAAAAATAAATACCTATCTATATTCACTTATTAAAATAAAAAATTAACTTAAAGCTTTTGGTATTGAGTAGTTGAGAAGCTAAATTGTATAAATTTAAGTGTATGTCTTTGTCTAAAATTAATGGTTTGTTTGTTTGTAATGAAACACATCGATATACATTTTCTAGTTTGAATGATTTATTAACTTAGTTAATAATAATGTGTATGGATCAGATAAAACTTATAATAATATTTGTGAATGTAGGTTGGCTTAAAATGTATTTTCTAATTGTTTAGTTTGTAATATCTATTTTATTTAGCTATTTCTTTTAAATTTAAATATTACTTAAATATAATTTTTATAACCTAGTTAAGTGTAAGACCAAGTGCAACACCTTAAATTCACCAGAATTAATAAATACAATAAATAAATATATATATAAGCATTATTCTGATCTCCCATTCCCGCTTATCAGCAAAAATAAACAAAGCTTCACCGTCTAAGGTGCTCACGTGATACTTGAACGTCCTCTAAAAAATTTAACTAAAAATTATCTTAAGGACATCCTACCGGGATTTAACCCCAATCTCCCTGTCACCGGCAAATTGGTCTAACACAACACACTCACCCTAGCGACTTAGATTATTTGTAGTATTGGATAATAATATGAACCCGTGCATAAATAGAATAGTAAAAATGTGTGTCATCACCAGCTGTAATCTAAGCAGGTAACCCTAGAATTGTGATTGGTTGATACAAACCTAGTAGCCATAAGATGCATAGTCCGTATTCCATGGTCCGTAAGAAATTGACCCAAAGGAACATATTGTTCTGTGCAAAGTTCCAATCTATAAGTTCGTAGCCACCGTGGTTCGGATTCCACGTTAAACTGTAGGTCCTCCATTTCATCTTACAATCACCCTACCATTACATATTAGCGTAAGTGCGTATAACCCGAACGGGTAGTAAGACGCGGTGCTAATAATAATAATAATATTAAGTTCGTAGTTTGTAACATGGACGTAGGGAGAATTTAATTTCGTGGTAATTCAAAATCGTAAGTTTAAGATTTACTATTAAACCCCAAGAAATAAGAACTTTATTTAGTGTGAGAGGGGAAGAGGAGGGGGAGGCAAAAAAAAGATGTTAGTGTTTTTCCACCTCCTTTACCCAAGTTAGTGTTAGAAAATTTGATACTGCGAGAAGCTGATACTCGTTCGGAGAATTTTTGGAAAATTAGACCTTTTAAAAGCTATTTTTAGAATAGTGTGTAGTCTCCTTCAGCAAATTTTTGAAAATGGAATGCCTTTAAAAGTTATTTTTAGAAGTGATAATATTTTTTTAATATACAAATTAGATTACCTAAAGTCTATTTGAAGTAGTCCCCACCCAATTTTTTTCATGCACCCACATGATTTTTTTTTTTTAGATGACACTGGAAGCTATCTGAAGTAATCTTCCACCAGCAAATTTTTAAAATTGGATGCCTTTATAAGCTATTTATAATGGTCATCACTTTTTTTTTTTAACTCGACGCATTAAGATCTTTGAAAGTGAAACATTTTCGATTATTGAATGCTTTTAGAAGCTAATTAGAGTGATCCTCGCTTGGACTTAAAGATAAAATTATTTGCACATAGAAGCTACTATTTAATAAAAAGTCAAATGCATATAAAAGCCATTTATAGTGATATTTACCTTGATTTTTTGTTTAATTAAATGCGTTTTGAAGCTATTTGGAGTGGTCCTTTGTTAGAAATGTTTTGAAAAGTGAATTCCTATAAGATATTTGAAGTTTAAATACAAGTCCATCTTTAAGCTTCATATTAAAAAAAGTGTATTAATCACAACTTGTGAATGTGTGGAATGCCAGGCCTTCACCGTGGTTCGGATTCCACGTTAAACTGTAGGTCCTTCATTTCATCTCACAATCACCCTACCATTACACATTAGCGTAAGTGCGTATAACCCGAATGGGTAGTAAGACACGGTGCTAATAATAATATAATATTAAAAACTGCAGAAAATCACAGGGAGATTTGATCCCCCTCAGCCCCGCCCCCTCCCTACGCCCATGGTGCATAGTATTCTGTGTAAGCTGGATCATCTTAAACTTTCTCAAACCTGCTTCGGTGGCCGCATCGTCTAAGGCACTATTCTAGCAATAGACTAGACTGCTTATGACGGGGATATCGAGGTTCGAATCTCTATCGCATGTACTCAGGATGGTTTTTCCTAAATGGTTTTCCAATATCTCTAAGCAAATGTGGGTTCACTTTCTCTGAGATCAGCCTTTCTCATTTCTAGCCTAATAGTGTAATTGGTAGGCCTACATAAGCGTATAAACCGAATAGGTAGTAAGATACGGTGCTAAGAAAATACACTTTCTCAAGGACGGTTGCTACGGACGGCTACACCGGATAAACAATCATGTATAGACAAATGAGCATCGGCGTGCGAGTCAAAATGAACACATACATGATAATAAAAGAAAGGATTCACCATTTTCTGAACTCATCGTATTTGCATATGTCTATATCTTAATAGCAAATCATAGATAACATAAATATATAAAGGCTCTAATTATTTTTAATAAAAACAAACAAAAATTAAAATAAAATCAAATAGCTAAAGTAATTATTTATGCTTTTAGTGAGGGATCACTTCACACAAATATCTTATTCTGAAAATTGAAAAATAACACCTGGACACAGGAATCGAAGCCGGGACCTTCGGCTTAGTACGCCAATGCTCTTACCACTGAGCTATCCAGGATTCGTCCCGTGCCCATGGTCATTCTTCACTCATAATTTAAGGCAGAGTCTATGATGGACGTGCGGAAATCGTCGGTTACAAATGTGGGATTAATTAAGATCACGAGATACCAGATAACGCAACCACCTTCGACATGGAAATCCCTTACAATTATATAATTGTACAAGTGGTAACAATAAGCCATCTACCGAGTCGAAGGTGGTTCCGTTATCTGATATCTCGTGATCTTAATAAAATCACACATTTTTAGCTGAAGATTTCCCGCACGTCCATCATAGACTCTGCCTTAAAATATGAGTGAAGTATGACCATAGGCACGGGACAATTTCCTGGATAGCTCAGTGGTTAGAGCATTGGCGTACTAAGACAAAGGTCCCGGGTTCGATTTCCGTGTCCAGGTGTCATTTTTTAATTTTCAGAAAAATTAAAATGTTTATTGTACTTATAGAATTTACTGAAGGTCCTGATTGTTTAATTTCGATGAATTTGACTGGACAAAGTATTATACTTTCCCAATGTGTGACACGGTGTCACGTGATTAAGGAAATGGAGTGTCCACACAAAATTAAAAATCATACGGATTCAAGAATTAAAAGAACACGAAGTTTGCGGAGTATGTAGATGAGGCTTAACACTTAGGCGCAGAGTTAAGGGAAAAATGTCAAAATAAACAATAATCGTGTAGTTATTAAAGCTTGCTTATTCTTTATTTCATACTTAATAAGCTTACCCTGAACGTTTTACAGCAACCAAATTGTTCAAAATGAGCCGAAAATCCTCATTTCCCCTTCACTCACAGACAAACAGAGAATTAATAAAAAAAATGTCCCAGAAGCTGTGATTAATCAGTGAAATGTCGAATAATTTGTAGTAAGTTCTGGCCTACGTTTTCTCCTAAATTATGTATATGGTATTTAATGATTTAGCCTAAATAATTGTCTTTCCACACGCCTGCCATACAAAAACGGGCACATTTTCTCAAAATTACACTCTCCTTCAACCCTACCCAATGTGTGTAAATAAGGGTCTATCCCGGTCTTGAAACGTGGACCGTAATAAAAAACATAATCAAGTCATATGTTCCACACCTGTCCGATTCTACAAACGTATGGGCTGTATTACACTGTTGTCGCTATCCAATCAGGATGGCTCAGTGGGTTGGGCTAGATAGCGTCAAATTAGGGAGTGGGTTCACTAATAGTTGTTTATTGAGTAGGAACCAATTAGAGTATACATGCCGCTACTGTCAGTGTCCAAACATTCAACAGTCCGCTCATTGACCTATTGTCAGTGTCCTAACATTCAACAGTCTGCTCATTGACTTACTGTCAGTGTCCTAACATTCAACAGTCTGCTCATTGACTTACTGTCAGTGTCCAAACATTCAACAGTCCGCTCATTGACCTACTGTGAGTGTCCTAACATTCAACAGTCCGCTCATTGACCTAGCCCGGATGTTACGTCTCTAACGCTTAGCAATGGCGCACAACGCTATGGTTATAATGTGACGCGACATCTTGAAGATCACTAGACTTATGAGGAGTTTGGACGGAGGGAGGGAGGATTTCCCGTGTCATTCAGGGATTCCGCAACCATAATATTCTTCCAGACTGCTCACCAACCAGGCCGTGGCAGTATCAAAAACACTCTAAGACTGACACCTAATTTCACTCCCTGGTCCTCCCTCTCAATATTGACAGAAATCAGGGTTTATATATCCAAAAAAACTGCTCTTTACCCCTTTGATTTTGTCATCATGTCATCATGTCCAATAGTTTTTTTAGTATCTTGTCTTCTTACCTGTTCAGGCTATACGCATATGTACTGATCACCTTAATGAGCTAAGGTTGAAGAAGTTTGAATTTAGCGGATGTGTACCCGCATTTGCGTTGAGGGAGCGTGTAGAACAATTTAGTAAAAACCCCTCTCAGTTCACTCGACCGGAATTTAAGCCCCTAATCACCCTGTCATCAGCAGTACAGTCTATTGAGAGATTGACTGACGTCTTAAACCATGCGACCACAGAAGCAGGTTACCAACAGTTTCTTTGCAAGTAGGAAAAATACCATTTAAAAATAACAAACATTATCTTTGCGCGTGACTGCTGATGTAGTCAAAATTAATGACGATAGGGGTTTGGATTACTCCGTATCTGTTCACTCTTTGTAAGACAAAAGATGACAAGCTATAATACTTTCATATTTCTTTGATAAAATAATCACTATATAGTTTTGATGATCTGTCAAAGATATTTTATACTATGTATTTTAATAATAATTGTTTAAGAAACATCTACAATATAGAACACACGCCCCATGTTTTTATCAAAGTAAATGGCAAAACGAAACTTAAATATGCGATGCAGTTATTATTTATTATTATTATTAGCACCACGTCTTACTACCTGTTCGGGTTATACGCACTTGCGCTAATGTGTAATGGTAGGGTGATTGTGAGATGAAATGAAGGACCTACAGTTTAACGTGGAATCCGAACCACGGTGGAGACCTGGCATTCCTCACATTCACAAGATGTCTTGTCAGAGGTGAAGGAAGGGTTTGGTAATCATATAAATCTTTGCCGAGACCGAGGATTGAACCCGGCCGCCAGCATAGAAGTCTGACACCTTACCCTAGACACCAGGTCACCGCGATGCAGTTAAACAATTAACTGTACAGAATTAACAGAACATGTTCTTATACGACACAAACCCACCCTTGTGATTTATAGAATTTCTTAATTTAATTATAATATAATAATTAAATATTTATGAACAATTTTAACTTTCAATAATGACATTAGATTGGAAATTAGGAAAATAATACAGTTGGGAAATGTATGCTATTACTCAGTCAGTAAGTTGTTGACACCTCGCTTGCTTTCAAAGAATATAAAACTCAGAATATACAAAACAATAGTTTTACCGGTTGTTCTCTATGGGTGTAAGACGTGGTCTATTACCTCACATGACAAAAACTAATTTAAGTTGTTCGAAAACAAGGTGCTTGGGAAGATATTGGGTCCAAAACGGGATGAGACTACTGGGTAGTGGAGGAGATTACATAATGATGAGTTACAAACCTTGTACTCATCACAATACACTGTTCGGATAATCAAGTCACGTAGAGTACAGTGCAGCGTGAATGGGATATTCTTGAACTGTATTTAGGGTACTGACCGGAAAACCCAATGGGAAGAGACCGTTTGGAAGATCTATACAGAGTTGGGAGGGTAATATTAGAATGAATCTGAAAGAGATAGGGTGTAATGAGATTGACTGGATAGGACAAGTTCAAGATAGGGATAGGTGACCTACTTTTGTAAGTGCGGCAATTAACTTTTGAGTTCCTAATGCCATAGAGTAAGTACCTAATTAAGTAAAGTGCGTTTCTTTTTCTTGAATGGATCAATTTTGGTTACAAGTTTGTATGTTTCTCGATTCATCCGTAAATATAGATCTATTTTTAATATGTTTCCGGATTTTCAATTCTAAGCTCATTTAGCAGGTCCAAACCTACGGTAGACTCCATAGCTGTTTCATGGGTTTTCGTTTTAAGCAACAATTGCATTCACAGTCTTAGCACAAGAAATCAAACCATCGAAGTATTTTATTTTTACTAAACAAATGTGTTTATTTAATAAAATAAGTATGACAGTGCAATACCTCCCAAATAAAAACTTGAATTTGTGTCAACGTAGGATACTCTCATTGTAAAGAGGCCCTATGGTATAGTGGTCAGTGCACCAGGATACGAATCTAGGGGTCCTGGCTCAATTCCCAGCTGACACCATGGTTATTTTTCTCGCCAAGAAAATTATCTCAATGGTCACCAGGGTTTTTGTTATTAGGTTTAAGACAACTCCTCTGGTTCTACACCTTCATCATCACTATCATCATATCCATCATCTAATTGCGGTTACGACGTGTAGACAAGCTTCTATAAGGTGTTCCTTGGGCAACATTCTGTGCCAACAGAGTGACTAAAAGTCTACACACACACTATTTGTGTTGTATATGCTCTAAAACGTGATCCGATTACATAAGATGATAAAGTATCATTAGTATGTTCAATAGTAGTATAATCCTACATTTCAGAGACATTTCAACTTTACATAACTATTACTTAGAATTTCAGGTCTAAAAAGAATAAGTTGAAAACCGAAACTGCTACTCAGGTATTAATGGCAATACAAAGAGAAGTTAGAGAACATTTCAAGTGATTCCCTTGAACCCTGTATTATCATTATTATTATTATTATTATTATTATTTTTATTACTATTATTATTATCATCATCATTGACAAATATACACTTTTTGTGATTTCCTCGCCGCAACTGTATGTGGAGGGGATTAGTGAGTAGGGGAGTCCATTGTGGTCCCCTTCGAACGTCCCAGGGCGGCGGAGGAGGGACAATACTGATGTGACGTCATCCGGAAGGATTTGAAAGCGAAGGGCAAGGATAGGAGAGAAATATGAGGGAATGAGTTGAGGTATAGGTGATAGCAGTGGGTTTGGGAGGCTTAGTGCCACTCTACATATGTTCCAATTGATAAATTCAAATGAAGCTTTGCATTGAGATAATTACTTTTGAACAAACAATCAGACGGGGTTTTAATAGATAACTCTTATATAGAAAATATTATAGAACATAATATTGGTGGCTCTAAAATATGCACAGTTCATGTTTCAAATGTGGGTGGTGTAGTAGAATTGTCGTTTCACCCAATCGTCATAGGACTGACTTAGAAGGAGATTTTAAAAAATCTGTAGTGCTAACATTGACAAAAGTTTCCTCTATTTACCTTGCCACTGTCAAAATTGGCATTAAAATCTGCGCACTTAAGGGCATTAATAACCCTTTAGGAGGAACATTTTAGAACATACAAAGGAATTATTTTGTGTATCAACATTGATTACACCTGTTTCGGTGGCTGTACGGTTTAAGGCCTCACCTTCACGATAGACTAGACTGTTGATGACAGGGAGATTGGAGTTCAAATCCCGGTCGGGTGTACTGAGGTGGCTTTCCAAAATGGTTCTCCACTCTATCTACATGCAAATGCGAGTATACGTCCTCTAAATTAAACCCTCAACATCCCTAATTCATTAGTATAATTAGTACATAAGCGTATAACCTGAACAGGTAGTAAGACGTGGTGCTAATGAAAAATAAACATTGATAAAATTGTCTTTATTATTAGTGTTACCAGTAAACCCTTGTGAAACTTTCACACACTCAACCTTCCTCTTCCCCCCTCCGCCCCCCCCCCCTCAAAAAAAAAGATTTAGTCTTTTGTTGGGTTGTTGAAATTAAATACTCAGCGAAGTGTATACACAAAATAGCAAATAGAGTGTATTAATGTAAACGTATTTACAATTTACAATACCTCTTTGCATACAATATTTGATGTCAGAATGCAATCATCTTGAATTTAGATTTTTCTTTTAACTTAAATTTTAAACAAAGTTTTAACGTAAAATGATAATGCTATGTTAGTTGTCGGTAAAAAATCATATTCACTGATACCTTATTGATCGCTGTAGGCTTTGTATTGGTTGAGAAAAAGGGATATTGACAACCGAAATAATATATATAATATTATATTATATATATATATATATATTTTATAAAAATACTATATAATATATTATATATATTATATATATATATATGATTTTATAGGTATTTATACCACAGCTGCGTATAACCCGAACGGGTAGTAAGACGCGCTGCTAATAATAATAATAATAATAATAATAATAATAATAATAATAATAATTAATATACCACAGCCCATTTGAAGAATCGTATCTGACATATAATAGCTACTATATCTACTTTCATATATTCATACGTCAGTTCGTGGGATCTGCAGCTGTCAATTTTTAGTAGTATTAATAAAATAGAAAATTATTGTTCATTTTAGTTGAAAAAATATATATATATATATTATGTATTTTATAAAAGGCCCTTCCTATGAAAATTGGACTGTATCTCTCAAACTTGACATCAGCAAATCACATGATAGCGCATGAGATTAGTTTTAGCAGCCTTTGTGACTGTCAGATACCACAATTTTTATAGTATTCCTATCATAAACCTAGAAAACAACAACATGCGATTTATTATAACTATGTATTCCCCAAATTTAAATGATTATTAAAACTTGATGGTTAGGTAGGAGATAATTTTTACCCCTAGTGCAGCAAAATCATAGTGTAAGGTATATTTACCCCTTATTTAACATTTATTTGAATTCAAAATGACAGATCAAACACACCAACGTGAGAATTGTGGAACAATCACTTTTGACAGATGGAGTCAATTTTGACATCTTCAAACTAACTATATTGCCTTTGGCTGATTTACCTTTATTTTATATCTTCTATACTTGTAAAAAAATATTAAGATCTCACTTGCACCGGTGGGCACGAAGACAAAATTGCCAGTCTTGTCTAGTTATGATTGCCGGTGACAGGGAGGTTGAGGTGGTCCCCACCTGGTGGACCGAGGGAATAGGTTCCCACTCTATCTACATGCAAATGTGGCTACATCTCCTCTAAATTCTTCCTTAAACATCCCTCCCATATGAGAGTAAATATAATTTTCCGACTGACAGTAAGATGAGGAAATGGGGTCTCATTTAAAGTAAGATAAGTAAAGCACCTGCTTTAGTGGTAGTATGGTCTAAGGCGTCGTTCTCACAATGTACTATATTACTGATGACAGGGAGATCGGGGTTTGAATCCCGGCTGGGCGTACTGAGGTCCACCCACCAAATGTTCTTTACCATGCAAATGTTGGTACACTACCTCTAAATTAAACCTTCCTTATCCTTAGCTAATTAGAGTAATTATTATATATGTGTACTAGATAGCTGTTGCCCGCGGCTTTGCTCGCGTGGAAGTTGATTATATACAAATACGAAAATATACATATGTATTTACAGATTAATTTAAAATATTACGTTACGTTGATGACCATAACTTGACCTCAGATCAAAAATAATGCAAGTCCGATACAAACTTTCACCCCCTTTTTCATCCCTTATTAAATAAAATTTCCAAAATTCCTGAAACATGTATTTATTTGTTTTACGTCAATAACCAAAATACAAAATTTTGGTTTATGTAACTTTCAAAATGACGGACTTTCATACATATTATCATACATATTATCATCCCCTATTTTGACCCCTTTGGGGTGGAATTTTCTAAAATCCTTTCTTAGTGGGTGCCTACATAACAAAATGAATATACAGTCCGAATTTCATGCTTGTAGCCTTGATAGTTTGCGCTCGGCGATGATGAATCAGTCAGTCAGTCAGTCAGTCAGTCAGACATGTTATTTTATAAGTATAGATAACTAACCTGAACAGGTAATAAGATGCGAGCTTAAAAAGAATTCAAGATAGCCTTGTTACTATGTAGAACTCGTGTTCTGAATGGTACCTCGACCCTCTATCGAGGTTGCGCACACGCTGTTGTGTTGTTTTCCCTCTTTTCCGTCACGTGACAGGCCTCTTTGTGGTAGACACTTCCAAATTAACAATTCAGATCAGTGTGCTTGAGCCAAATCGGTGGTCACGTGAGATTGCCGGGGACAAGATATTGAGGTTCGAATTCCGGTTGGGTCTACTGAGGGTGTTATTTCCTAAATTTCTTATCATTATTACTCTAAGCAAATGCGGGTCCACTTCCTCTGAAGCTCTACCTTTCTCATCCCTACCTCATAAGCAAGGCTCGGATTTGAATGGTATGTCATATTTATATATTTAATTCACTTGTCTCTGCCCGCGACTACGCTCGCGTTAAACAATACATCAACATTTGACTATTTCAAATGATAGAATGAATGCAATTTCAAGAGCAATGTTTTATTTGCGTACAAACATTCAATAAGAAACACGGACTCACCTCCATCCCCCCCCCCCTCCACACCTCAGCTCATATCACGTGCCATCTTATGTACCCGCAATACCAGCCGCGACAAATGTTCACTACTTGTGCCTGGTTTTATCGACATTACTTCGCTAGTTGATGAGCTAGCGTGATGATATATACCTTACCCTGGTTCTCTGGAAAGTAACAAGTTCAACCGAACAAGTCCCGTCTCAATCCGATGAATACTTTTAGAGTTTATTGGAAACAAACAAATGGACAAACAGACCAGCATTCTAAAAATGGATTATTTGGTGTTCTTATCATCTATAATACCCAGAAGGAAAGAAACATCAAAAATTTGAATGAGTAGAATAAAGTAGCTTTGTCCTTTTATAGTATATAAAATTAATCACAGGGAAGAGTAATGATATCCTAAACTATATAATAAAATATTACTTAATTGTTACAAATTATGCCACAATATGTAAAAAGTAGGTCGACTAAAACACAAATCAAAATACATATTCCACATATTCTAATCTAGATATAATTTGTTTAAAGCTGAAATTTCTCTTGAAGACTAAGCCATAACTTATCTATACACACTATTATGTACTCTCGATTATTGTTGCTAGTTAAATAAGAAAGATGAGTAACATGGCGTAAATAATTGTTTATTAAAGAGTTAAAACATATTAACGTTACATAGAACTGTTAGAGTTTACAACATGGAAAAGGAATTCTTCATTTTTAATGTTTTTGGCCTAATTCAATAATTTTTTTTTGATCCACCATACTACATTTTCGATTTTCGCTATGTATGTTAGAAAAGAGGTTAAGATGGTAACCCGAAAGAGTTTCCTAAATAGCTATTTAAATTTTAAAATTGCTTGGTTAATTGAGTTTAAAGATTTACTTCCCAGTTGACACGTGATCTAAGGCTTAAGGTTCGACATATTTGAGTTTTTTTATACACCCGAGATGCACACCCTTGGGTTTCATTAAGTAGACTTGAAAAGTGCTACTTTTTTATTTTTCTCGGTTTGGAATTACACACACCGGAGGTCATGGGGTTTAAGGCGTCGAGATCTCAATATATAGTCAACTCCGCTTATAGTGAACCATTATGGACTCAAATATTTGGTTCACAATGTCCAAATTTCACTAAAACCAAAATGTATTTTCACTTAACCGTGAGAATGGTATGGACAAACAAAACAAAATATCACAATTAGAATAAATGTATTGGAATATATTTCTTAACATTTAAATAGTCTGCTAAGTGTTGTTGCTTGCTTAGGCCTATACCATTTTAATTAATATTTTCTGCCTTTTAATAGGAGAGTAATAATTATTCTGTCTTGATATGTATCCATGTAATTGTAAGATAAAATCATATACACTTATGTTGAACGTTACCCAGGACCTAGATGTAAGTTTTATTTGCTAAATAATCACGATTTGGCTATTAATGTGAATATAAAACCACAAACACAAAATATACTTTCTCTTTGGATTTAAGATTGAAATCTTTTCTGTAGTAATTACTCTTTGGATTGCAGTTGATTTGGCTAACAAGAAAGACAGAAAAATAAATTAAGTCTACATGCATGGCTTGTTGATCTTTCCATGCCCCTCGTTCCCAATGAGACTTACAAAAAATATTTGCACACTAAAAGTTTACATATTTGAATGGTTTTAATTTAAAACGCAAATGTAGCCACACTAACAGTTTTTTTTTCAACATCGCCTCGTTCACTGAAGAGATAGCGTGATGGTATATAGCTTACACTTTATTCTTAAAATAAGGATTACAATAGGAGAAGTCCCATCTCAATCCGACGAGCTTACGACAGTTTGTTATTTTGCCCTATGCCCCCACTATAATCGAATCACCACAGAAGAATAACCTTTTTACACTCCACCATGCATGTCTTAATTCTTGTCCGGGTTATCCACGTATACAGGATTATTTAAACTCTCTGTACATATTTAATAAGAGATAAGGAACCCTAAAACAAACCTTTCTTGTTAGTGAATGTATGTCCACATACCTACCCTTTAGCTGATAGAGGCCGCTGTTGGTACATAAATGAAAGGCAGAAAATGTTGTGTCTGATAACGTTGACTCATTGATTACCGTACATTTTCAAAGATTCCTTAGTCCCATAAGCTAGTTGCATCTCACTCATGTCAGCCATCTCAGAATTCGCGAACTACTCCGTGTTACACGTACGAAATCAGCGTTACGAATAACGATGGCAAAAAATAGCCATTTGACGCGCCGCTCGACAGCGCCCTCTAGCACCAAAGGGTGACATCTGCGGACATACATTCATTGGCTTTCTCTATCTCCCCTTAAAGTGTGTGCATAGAATATGTAACCACCCTGCACACATACAGGTTGAGGTAGGCAGAGTTTATAGGAAATATACCTGTAGTCAAGTGGCCTAAGTGTGGGAAAGCCTTTAGTGAAAAACTGGCCCGTCCCACCCAGCGATACCATCTTTGAGATAAAAAATAGGACGATTTTTCAAATGGGTATAGAAATATTATGATTAAGAACTAAGCGATAAAATGAGCTAAAATATTATAGTAAAGCTATATAGCATACAGCTTAAGGTGGGACTGTAGGGTAGGCGAGAAAGGGCAAGGGTTTTTGCAATTATTATATCAAAACTTTTTGTTTGCCAAAATAAATTAAATGGTGCTCCAGTAGAAGAATATAGTTTATTTTTCTTCAAATAGTGGTATCAACAGTTGTTGAATATCTGTCATCAGCAAAGCAGCATTAAATGTCAAATATTTTAAATGAAAAGCTAGGATGTCATTACATTCTAGAACAACCTTGACATATATTCAAGAATTGTTGATAAAAGCCTGTTAAAAATATTAAACTCTCTGTTTCTAATGATGCACTATTTGATTTCTTTTGACCAAAAAACAGTTTTGCTCTAAAAACCGCAAAAACACTGTCCTTCTCTATCGTCCCCTACACTGCTACCATAAAACCAATATTCCCATGACACTTACAAAAATTGTTTATGTCCAAAGGTATTATTCGTTCCTTCGCATTTTCATGAAATATTCAGGAATACCACTGATTTAGTTATAAAATCATGTACATGACATATTTTTTAAATACTTTGCACGGTTCAAATCCCCTTTATAGATTCAGCAGATAAACAATTTTTCTATATTTTCTTTTCCACTAACCATTCAAAGCACACTACTACTTTTTCTGAAGTTCGTTCGTAAATTTGAAGTGATGCTCTTGCATTTTTAGAAAACAGGTTCACCTACAAACGATATAATTTCTAAACTAACCAAATTAGAATCAATTTAATCATAAAATGTTATCTATTCACTAATCAGATTTTTTCTTCTTGGCAAAATTTTTGATCAAAAACCAGGATAATTTATCATTATTACAAAACCATCCGGAACTATATTTTACCTCGCAAAAAGAGGACATGTTTTGGAAAAAAGAGGGCGTATGGTAACCCTGAGCACACACACGAACGAGATTCAAGTTCCAGCTTCCACATCACCAACCAGTCAGACAACACGTGACTGACGCCTCAGTCCACGTGCTCACCAATGTGGGTTAAAATATACATTTGCATTATAAAAGTGGCTGGGCCTTTATTTTTACAACTGTAGTTTGAATCTGATAAGCCTGCCTTTGTGGTATGCATGGAAATGCTTTTGTGCTTTTTGTTATTCCTTCTCAATTGTCTACTAAATTATTACCCCCCAGTAAAAATATACGACATGAAAAGAAATAACAATTGCATTATGTATCTATATATTATTTCATATAAATGTGTGTATGAAAACAGCCAACAATGTGTCCAGTTCGGGCTATCTGCCACATACACTAAGTTAATAACACATGACGGAAAAGTAAACACACTAGCATCCATCAAGAAAAGTGGACGGAGAACCACTAATAGATAAATCAGTGAATTTCTTTTTTAGCAGTTTCTTTATTTTTTCAAAAGATTAGCTTAGTTTAAAATTAAATATAATTCCCTGCTCTATGAAGCCCATAATAGTTTCACTATTCTAGTTAGCTATTCATGTTAAACAGCCGTTTTCTTTCCAACTAATTGAAAAATGTTTTGACTATAGCGCAAAATAGATTAATTTTACCAATGAGCACTATGGATACGAAAATATTTGTAGTTTTACAAAACATTTTCTGAAAGCCTTGTAAATTCAGCGCATCTTTTTTAAAGTATACTTTTTTCTATTTTTGTGAATAGAATACACAAAAAGCTAGATCATAATATTTTAAAGACTCTCCTTAATCTTTCAGCTTTCGCGGACGACCTTCTAATAGTGATAGAAGGTAACTCAAGGAGGAGCCTGGAGGAAAGGTCCAATCGAGTGCTAGACGGGCTAGTAAGGTGGTGTAAAAGTGTCAAACTGAAGATGGCACCGGCGAAGACTACATTCATGCTGTTTAAGGGAAAGATGGTGCAGAATTCGGCAATAAAGGTCGAGGGGAAGAACTTGAGAAGGAGCCAAACGGTCAGATACCTGAGAGTCACTCTCGATGAGAACAGAAACTTCACGGCGCATATAGAGGAAGTGATGGGGAGAGCTCAGCGGGTTATGAATAAGATTATAAGCATTGGACAGAGGAGGTTCCACTTGCCCATGCGGATAATAAAGACATATCACCACGCGATCCTTCTCTCTATTGTTGGCATTGGAGCGTGCGTCTGGGCGCACAGACTGAACAACGTCGTGCCGGCTAGGGCTGTTTGGAGTATACAAAGGAACGTCCTCTTAAGACTTGCGGTCACCTACCGGACAGTGGCGACAGATGAGAACTGTGTGTTGCTCTAGGTGTGTGGCCGTTGGACCTTCTAGTTAAGAAGAGGGCAATTGGGTACTGGAAGAGAAAGGACAACTGGGAGAAAGTTAGGATACTCACCTCACCTGAAGTGGAAACATCTGAGGATGCAGTATTTGCTCTGTTGAGGGAATGGCAGAGACGCTGGGAGGGCAATGAAACTGGTAGGAGGGCTTATCAACTCTTTCCCAATATGGTCGAAAGGATTGATACTGTACATCTGGAACCATCTCCGGGTCTGGTACATTTCATCACGGGGAAGGGGTCGTTTACAGAATCCTTAAGGAAGATGGGATTGGTCGAAACTGATCGGTGTGAATGTGGTGAGGTGGGTACCCCGGAACACGTGTTGGAATGTGCCCGTATGCTTGAGATAAGAAGACCTAACCAGCAGGACGTGCAAGGGAGACTGGTGGGTGATATCCTGAGAGACCCTCCCATTGGAGGTTCCTAGATAAGCTGGCAGCGGAAGCTTCAGAAAGAGCCAAGGCGGAATATATAAGGGCACTGAGAGAGAGATGAGGACTGGGACAGAGGCTAAACAGATGGAGGGCTAGAGAAGGAAGGAGGGGAGAGACCAGTGACAGTGAAATGGATAGTGACGACGGAGACAATGACGAGGACAATGGAGGATACGATGACAGGAACACGGGAAGCGGGACTGAGACGGATGCAGGTGAGGTCTCAGTGGGGGAATATAGGGAAAGGAGAAGGTTGTTTTGTGGAATTAATGGTATACGACCTTCCATGAGGAACAAGGAGAGATGCCGGGAAGTGGCAAACACGAAGCCTTGTGGGACTGGCATACCAGTTCGGCTGATGGATCCAGAGGTATACTGGGGTAACCCTGGTTATTCCGAGGGATCATCATTCCAGCCGAGCAATGGGGAAGATGAAGGGAAAGAAATAGGATGTGGGGGGGGGGGAACCCTGTTACTACAGATCCCTCTTCTTGGAAACAAGAAGAGTAGGATTAGGTCCTGTAAGGGCCCTATGCGTCAAGATGGAGATAGGCGACTGCTCTGCAACCCCCTTGTACCATCGGGGCAATAGACATTCCCGGAGGGTAAGAAGTTACTTAGGTTAGCTATCTGTAAGATTAGGATAAGATTAGAATAGGATGGGATAGGGACGGGAGGGTAATAAGAGGGGTAGGTGATATAGGAGCCAAAACCTGTTTATAAATTAAATAAATTGGATGATGTGTATAGTGGGAAATATTTGTTCTGATACTGTGTAAAATAGGCTTGGATTTAAAATAGCAAGATGCCAGGCCAAATTAGAATGAAAATTTAAAAAAATTATTTCAGCTTATTTTAATTTACTTCGTAATCAAGTTCATTGATGACAAATTTAACTAATTTAATAGACATGTATCCACACCTATTTGATTACTTCATCAGAGAGAGAGTTTACTATTATTAATTAATAAATACAATACCGTACTATACAAATTACAGACTATTACATTTACGTGTTGATTTCTAGTTTAGAGATATTCATTATTATTACTATTATAGAGGCATTATAGAAAATCTGGTTAATGTACCTCTTAATGTGTATATAGAAGGTAGAGAGGAAGGCGTAAAAATGTAGATAAACAAGGTAAAAATATTTAAATTACATAACCAATGATAGGCTGTTTCATAAATTAAACTGTTTACTATATAAATACACAATGAGTATTTTTATTTGAAGAGTATTGTTACACCTAGACTAAAGTATACTTTTATAAATAGACTAGATAGCTGTTGCCCACGGCTTTGCTCGCGTGGAAGTTGATTATATACAAATACGAAAATATACATATGTATTTACAGATTAATTAAAAATATTACGTTACGTTTATGACCATAACTTGACCTCAGATCAAAAATAATGCAAGTCCGATACAAACTTTCACCCCCTTTTTCATCCCTTATTAAATAAAATTTCCAAAATTCCTGAAACACGTATTTATTTGTTTTACGTCAATAACCGAAATACAAAATTTTGTTTATGTAACTTTCAAAATGACGGACTTTCATACATATTATCATCCCCTATTTTGACCCCTTTGGGGTGGAATTTTCTAAAATCTTTTCTTAGTGGGTGCCTACATAACAAAATGAATATACAGTCCGAATTTCATGCTTGTAGCCTTGATAGTTTGCGCTCGGCGATGATAAATCAGTCAGTCATGACATGTTATTTTATAAATATAGATGATAGTATCAAACAAATTGTGTAGTCAAATATTACAAAATCATAGGGATCTTCTTCTGTTGTTATTTCTATTAATAGTCTTAAGACGATTAGTATTAGTATTAGTATTACTATTACTATCAGAACTAATACTAATAGCTGAAGTCAAGAATAATATATTATAAGGTTGATTTAAATTTGAATTTTGATGAATATCTAATATTTTGGTTCAATGGGTTCCAAGTCTTTGCACCATTCCAATGAAAGCTTCATTTCATACAACAATTGGTTTTATCTTTTGTCACTATTAGTTTTTTTGTGGTCTTATTTATGGTCGATAAGCTTTGATTAACATATTTAAAATCTAAGCAAGTTGAAGTATTTATACCATGTATGATATCATACATAAGTATTAACATCTTATATTTAATTATCTGTCTCATATTTAAGAATTCAAGTGATCTAAACAATATTTTTGATAATTTTCTTTGCAAGGGAGGGGGAGTAACCACCCTCACCCCTCCCTGGATCCACCACTGAACTTCATATCTATTAACGTCCCAATCCAAGGTAGACCAGGAAGATAATTTAGGAAAGGTGCACCTGCATCAGCATATAGAATGGATGGTACAGCCAAAATAAAAATCACACTTGTAAAACCACCCAGTGCAATCGGTCAAGATTAAAACCTCAACCTTCACGTCACCATCAAACCGGACAAGACGAGCCTGACGTCTTAATCTACTTGCCAACAGGTGCATGTTATTTTATTTAGCCTAAAACATACCCTTACATAAAACATAAATGTAAAATACTCTGATAAACCAAAAGCGCACACACTTTCGTTGATATTTACTCTCTCGCAACCCCTGGGAGAGAGGAAGTATTGTGATCGTCAAACAAATCAAATTCTAGATGCATGTCGACGTTTCATGAACCCGAAAAAATTGTTTTCGCAATGCCGGTCTGTGCCTCAGGCTAGAGCCGAAACTATTTCACCGTTCGATCTAAGACTGGCCATCTATGGTTTTCACAGCTTTCCTCCGAAGAATTTTTTGGAATTATATCCCAGGCTTAAAATTAAGGGTGGTTTACTTTCAAGCTAGAAGAGAAATAGTCTCTAACGATTTTGATTAAAATTTATATTCAGGTACTGTTTAGTAACTAAAAAAATGGCGCATCTAATTTTTCCTAGAAAATTGCAGACGGTACCATACATGGGAAGCGGATATACCCAATTTTGATCGTATCTCCGAAATTCTTTGAGACACGAAATAGGTAGTTTATTTTTCCAAAGTGGTTGAACTATTAAAATTGAAAAAAAACTTTATTTAGAATACATTTTTATAAAACCAATAGTTTCCGAGCTATAGTAGAAAAAATTATATGAAGGTCTAGGCAATGGGGGAGTTGGTTGTTATGATCTTTGGTGGACTGCGTGCGATGTTACTTTTTTCAATAAATATGTTTCTGTGACAATGTATATTTTTCATTTATGCTCTTTGTTGGAA
Source organism: Timema cristinae (assembly GCA_039000515.1). Lineage (NCBI taxonomy): Eukaryota > Metazoa > Arthropoda > Insecta > Phasmatodea > Timematidae > Timema > Timema cristinae. Next base: position 49,426,085 of record JBCFYV010011164.1, read on the forward strand.
TGTTTATGCAACAAAGTATATTATTTATTTTACATATATTACAATTCTTGAGTAAATATCTACATTTTTAGATCAAGGAGCGAGAAAATTTGTGCGGTGAACCATATAATTTATTTTGTGTATAAAACGACGATTTGTACAAATTCTTTTTTTTATTGAATTGCTGTATGCTAATTTGTTGCCAAACTATTTTTAAGAAAAATAAATTGAATTAAAAAATTCTGATTGCCAAAAAGTAAAGATTTTTTTTTTAATTCGAGAGAAAAATAATTAGGATAAAAACATAGGTGAACCAAAAAATATAGCCCAATTGACTACAAATAGTTTGGAACGTACTAAGAGATTGAGGATTTTTTTTTTGTGAGCCTATCAACAAATATAAAATTTAAATCTTTGAAATTGTTGCGCGAACATATACAAGATAAATCATCTTTTTAACATAAAATTACCCAAAAATTATAGATAAAACTATTTTATTTAAAACATGATAAAGCTTATAACAATTAAATGACAGAGATGTCATTAGTGTATTTCACTGTGGTTTTATTGTGAGGATAGACGAAGCGAATAAGTAATGTTTGGGCTCAACTTGTCATTTTGACCTGCAGTGTTTACGTAAATACCTAATATACAGACCAACGGACAACTACAAAGAGTATCCTTCTTTTGTTTCTAAACACCAATATGAGATTTAATAGAACACCACATTCTACATGATTGTATAGCTCAGTTTTATGTGGCCTTAAAGATTAATTTGAGCGTTTGAGTTCATTTTATTGGCGCACACCGTCAATAAATGCACTAGTGGGGCTTAGTGTTATGGGTGTGCAATAGTGTACTGGTTTCCACGTTACTTTTGTGAGGAAATCATTTGATTAATAAAATTACTTATATGATATCAACGACATTAACTTTTAAAATAACTATATAAACTAAGAGAGGAATCAGCCGCTTCGGTAGCCGCATGGTCCAACACACTATTATCGCAATAGATTAGATTGCCGAGGACGGATAGTTTGAGGATCGACTCTCTGTCAGGTGTATTGAGGGTGGTTTTCCTAAATGGTTTTTCACTCTACCTCCACGAAAATTCTTGTACACTTCCTCTAAATATAACATTTCTTATTCCTAAAACCATTACTGTAATTAGTATATAGGTAGTATATAGGTAGTATATACGGGTAGTAAGACGTGGTGTAAAAAATATTACAAGAATTCAGTTGACTACACTTTCCATTTTTTCATTGAAATAAAAAAAAGTTTTATTTTGTTATTTTTAATAGTCTAAATGGAGATAGAATATTATTATACATTTTTTTTCTTTCTTGAGACTGAACTGTTAAAAGGCTTGCCCTAAGAGGAACATTATTTAACTATTCAAAAGGTAAGTAATATAATTCTAAGGTGTTAATACGCCAAGTGTTCCTCAGGTGTCACTCTTAATAAATTGATTCAATTTTTTTATATAAACCATTTGTATTTTCGTAAATGTTGGCTACTCTATATTTATGTTTGATATTTTCTAAAAATGTTATTTCTATGGAAATCCAACTATGGTCAATTTTCTTAGATTAATTATAGCTAGATCCGCACCTCCAAGCAAATGTTGGTACATTCCCTTTAGTAAATCTTCCTCAACCCTAATAAATTAGTGTAACTAAATGCATATATACTGAACAGGTAACATGATACAACAAGGGGAAAAAAATATGAGCATGGGTTGGTTCGAAAAATTTATAAAATAAGAAATATTAATCTTTAACTTTAATTTACATAGTATCAAACATTAATTTGAAATTAAAATCGCACATCACTACAACACTGTTTGTAAAGTGACGCGGAAATAATACCAGTCGTTAGGCCTACTGAGGTTAAATATTATCTTATGGAACGTGATTTTTAGTGTTCTCTTTAAATTGGACGGTTTTATTAACTTTGTACGTGTTTTAATTGTAAATAAACTATAACAAACTTTAACGAATATTTTTATTTTCTTTATTTTATTATAAATACAAAACTATGTCGAGAAATATTTAAAATTGTACACTAGCTCGAGAACGTTTTATTAAGTTTGGACATAAAAGAAAAATGTTGGCGAGAATACTCAAATAAAAAATGACAACTATTTTATATATCTGCATAAGTAAAAATCAGAATATTTCAGTTTGTAAAAATAAAATTATCTCGTATTGTGCTACGGGTTCATATATTAGAACTAGTTTGTATTGTGTTTAAGTACTTTTTTTTTAGCGCAAATGAATGTTGGGTACCCATTCACTATAACTGCTATAAAATTAAGAGACATATATAACTTACCTTGTAGTGTTGGAGGTTAGCGCCCTTGCTGGAGGAATCCCCAAATTTGGGAGGGCGCCCCCTTGCCCGACATGGCCCCGGCGCTAAGTGAGTGTTGAGGTGTGCTTCTCAGGGATTCGAACCGCCTCCTCTTGAGTGTGCTGCTGTCCTGTCGACTTCACGAGTCGCACTGAAGGCAGCCCGCTCTATTCTCTTTCTCTCTTCTGCTTCCCCTCCCAATCGGCGCAAAGTTCGGGAATTGAAAACTGATGTCAAAATACACGCTCTCACGTTTGTCGGCCTCTTCCACCCCCCACTTTCACCCCCTCCCGCCTCTCGCAAATATTTTTTTCTCTCCCCGCACCTGGCACGCTTAGACTCGGCTGCCTTCGTTTGAGAATCGGGCGTCTTCGCGAAGAGACTTCGGATAACTACGCGAATTGCTCGGTGGCTCTCCAACCTTTTCGAATACTTGACGAATTAAATATTCGCGACAGGTAAACTTTTAAATTTTTATAGTTTTTCTTTTTCTTTTATGATTTGCATGAAATGTGATTAAGTTTTTAATAATAATAATAATAATAGTATTAGCACCGCGTCTTACTACCCGTTCGGGTTATACGCTTTAAGTACTAATTACGCTAATGGATTAGGAATTGGGAAGGTTGAATTAGATGAAGTGAACCCTCATTTGCGTGGAGGGAGAGTGGAAAACCATTTAGGAAAAACCCTCCCAGTTCACCCGACCGAGATTCGAACCTCGATCTCCCCGTCCTCAGCAGTCGAGCTCAACACGACAAGCGCGTTAGCCAACTACGCCACCGAGGCGGGTATTTAGTTTTAATGATAAAGTATTTTGTGTTTAATTGCTTAGATTATAAAATAGTTGTCATTATACGTGCCAATATGACACTGTGGGTATTCATTTACCGTGTAAGGTAGCAAGCTTACCTTGCATTATTCTGCTATGGAATAGCCAGTGGTCTTAACAAACTTGGTGAAGGGCCAGGTAGACCAGACCGACTCGGGGCGGGTTGCGGGCCGCAAACTAAAGAGACATGCTTGCTTAGATTATATTCTCTTCTTTTGATTTTGCAGCACCTCTTACTACCCGTCCTGATTTTGCATGATTTAACCACGCCAATCGATAAGAGATGAGTAAGATATAATTTAGAAGAAATTTAACCGTATTTGAGTGAAGGAATTATGTGATGCCATATTATAAAAACCACTCTCTTTACATATGGCTAGAATTCGAACATTTAATCTCCCTGACACCGGCAAACTAAACCAGATGAGCCTGACGTTTAATCCGCCTGCCCACTGATGTTAGTCTATGGTATCTATTTAATGCAATGTATTTAAAATCGTTAATTTACTTCACATTAATTACTGTTTCCAGCTTATGGCCTGGGCCAGTTTTTTTATTCAAACCATATATTTTACACTACCGGCTTACTAGGCCTGTCGTAGCTTCATATGGCTTATTATCTAACTTAAGACTAGGACAGGCATAACATCCAGTTGCCAGCCCTTAATTTATAAATGTGAAAGGGTAAACTTACATTTCACCAATGATAAATTTTTCGGCATAGCCAGGAATCGAACCCGAAAAATTTAGGTCAGTAGACAAATACGCTACCGACTGATCTAAGGTGTCGGATTTAAAATCGATTATGTGTATTTTAAATATTTAAAAATGTATATTTACACATATTTTTATGTGTATTAGCAAAATATTAGAAGCCGTATTTATTAAATTACGTAGATCAAAATTCCCGTAATTGAAGTAATAAATAAATTTAAGATAGTTTGAAATATTTCTTCTAAGCTTTTGTTATTTAAAACTACGTAAATGAAATTAAACTTCCTTTTGTGTGTATGTGTTTGTGTGTGTGTGTGCAGGCGATGTGTTTGTGTGTGTGTGTGTGTGTGTGTGTGTGTGTCTGCAGGCCGGATAGTAATATAAAATTTCTGCAGACAAGCAGACCGCCAACATGTTTTTTATTTGGGCTGCAGCTGGGAATGTTATGAAAATCCTGTACTCTACTATCCTAGTCATCTAAAAAGAATTAAAAATACCTTTTTTTTATGATACTTAGGCAGGGGTTTGAAACTCTAACCCACTAGGCGTGGCCCTGCTAGTATATAGATAGAACTAAAGTTGTCAACTTAGTGCTCCTGTAAGAAAATCGCTGTAGGAAAGCAGTTCAGAATATTAAAACTTTTTTCTACTCTCAATAAATAACTAAACATAGGCCTATTATTAATGGCATTATTTCATCAAGATCGATACGATTTATATAAAGTGATAATAGCCGTTCATGTTGTTCGACTTATGAATATATAAACGGAGCTTTAGTAGTCTTCAGATTCCTACCGCGATTTAATTTATAGTTTAAGTTAATTTTTAAGCATTTTATGTTGCAGCTCTTTCTTTGAAAATTCCGCGTTTAATAATAGGTTTCTTTTAAAAATTAAATCCACGTCTTAGATTATTCCTTAGAGAGCTAAATGAGTGTTTAGGAAATTATTGCCTAAATAAATAAATAAATATTTAATTTAGCTTGATTATTACGTAAACTTTTGTTTTGAACACTAAATCTAAAGAATATAAATTAATTGCATGTAAGTTAGGACAATGTAGAACTTATAGTTTGTAGCAAAAGTAAATTTTAGAATAAAATTTAAGCTTTATTGTCAAACATTGACACTAATGATAAACTGTTAATTATACTGTTTAGACAATGTAAAACTTTTTTTTTTTTCAACGATGGCAATTATGCATCACGTGATGTTCACCTTCTTGGTTGATAGTTCTTTCTCAATCTCTAAAAAAAAGTACAAATTATTGAAGTTCCAAGCCTTCTCATCATCGGGGCTGGTTAGAGTTACTATTTTCGTCAAGATTCCAAAGTTATGTATTATTTTAGAAAATATTATCATAAATGTATCCAATATATGGATTTAAGTTATTCTTTAACTTGTGATACAATGTGTATTGGATTAATTATCTGCCATAGTCATAGCAAAATTTAACTACTTTTCTTAAAAACAAAAACATTAGTCTTACATTACATTGAAGATAAAACAAAATCAAGACATCAGACCCCTTTATCACTCATTTATGATGGAAAATGTTTATATGGTAAAGAATTTCAAAATATTGGACGTATCTCGCGTAAACTCTCAAGCCAAATTAACCGATTAGTCACAATCAAGACCCGCATCGTTGGTCTCTAGGTCTAACGAGTTATTCTCATGATAGACTAGACTACAAGTGACGGGGAGATCGGGGTTTGAATCCCAGTCGTGTTTTATTAAATAGTCTCCCTCTCCATGCAAGTACGGGTACATTTCTTCTAAAATTCTACCTTCCTCACTCCTATACCGGCGTAATTAAAGTATGGGTAAAGCCCGAAAGGACATTAAGACGTGGTGAAAAAAAAAATCAAATATGGTTGTAAATATGAACCAATCTACGTTCACCTATATGAAAACGTTTCTAGGGAATACATCTAATTTTAGACGAGTGAATTAAGTCATTTAGTTTTGATACTTGTTATGTGATTACTAAATACATAGTTGAACAAGCACTTGATTTTTAAAAGAGCTTAACCAAGGACAATTCTTACACTATTTATAAAACAATAGGGTCACAAATGTAACTTATTATTTAAGCTCGTAAAATATTATTAATAATTCTGTATTCCACTTGGGATAAAAAAACAAAGGTCTGTGCACGGCTCCCCTATCCACTTAACCATGAGGATGGGTTGGTCTTTCTTTTTTTAGGCCTATGCAGGTTTCAATGAAATGGATATTTTTCCATGGTTGCCAAATAAAACATAATTAATCGAAGGTAAGAAAAGTTAATACTACCATTCTATTTTATATATATGCGTTTGTGTAAAAACTAATATATATATACATATACATATATATAGTAAAGGATTTACCCACGGAAACAGATAAACAAGGAAGAAGTTAAGTGTATATCCCGTAATGTTAATGGTTCGTTTTTACTCGTGTATTGATATACAGTACCTTGGAGGATATGGAGATAAGAAGAAATACAGTACCTGATTAAGGCTAAACAGATAATTATCGTAGCGTGGCCTAACTGTGGCAATCTGAACTAAAATGTATTCATGACATTCCCTGGTTGAAAGTGAAGAGAATTGAACAGGCGTTTTTAGATGAATACTACCTTTCTCTCTTGGAGCAATTTTAACGAGGATAGGAAAGTAATAAAAGTAAATACGTGTATAAACCTCGTTGATTCTTGTCACTCTCTTGGCGGCTGGTTCTCAATCCAAAATAAACATGGCTGCAGGTTAGACCTTCTGGGTATCCTATCTCGTTTTCCAGCGTTTTATAAGGCTAGGATGTTAATAGGTTAATTAAAGTAAAGACTCTTGTATCTTATTAATGACTGCCATGGAGGTTGGTTTTCAACTCGTAGCAGATATGGATGCCAATGAGCTTCATGAATTCAAATGTATCCATAGTAGTCGCTAACAAAAACAAAGAGGATTATACAAAGGTATTTAATTTCATTAAGCTCTTAGCTGTCATGCCAGTTGATTTTCAGCTTGTAGCAGATATGGCTGCTGGTAGACCCTATTAGTTTCTTATCTCTTTGATACGAAGGCAATGAGATTCTACCATAAACTTCCCAATTTGATATTCTTCATTTTTATAAACTTATGAACAAGTTGGACTCAAAAGCAAGGCTGTGGACTTGTGTATACTTGGGTTCTGAAGATAAAGTAAGCTGGTGTTCCTAATAGAAATTTAATAAATTAATGTATGTTCCTCTTACAGACCCAAAAGGCCAGGTTTCGACTTGGTCCAATTAAAAAATTATTCACAAATAAAAGACGCCATTTTCTGCTTCATACTTGAATTATTATTTCCTCTCAGCAACGTTATCCTCCTTGGTTTTTATTTGTAACGCAAAACACACATAACGAATGTATGCATGCTAGCTCCCTACTGTAATCACGAGATATTAAATGACACAATGTTGGTATTGACCTGAGAATCCATTAACAACCCTGTTCTGCACTTAACGGGGAGAGTTACCACAATCGCTAACATCTTCAGACGCTCTATTCTTTCACAAGCCAGACCCGTTCACGCCGGTTGAACGGTTAAGCCCCGTTCACATGCTTTGCATCCGTAGGTCCGTGGTCCAAGCACTATGTAGAAGTTGGATCAATGTTAATTTTCTATGTAATGAGCGGTTACGGAGAACCAATCTTAGGTAAACAAATACATTAACATAGCTAAGACCCGCTTCAGTGGCCGAATGGTCTAAGGCACTACTCTCGCAGTAGACAAGACTGCCAATGACGGAGTGATCGAGATTCGAGTCTCGGTTGGGTGTACTGAGGTTTTCTTACAAAATTGTTTCCCACTCACCCTCCACGCAAATGAGGGTACACTTCCTATAAATAAACCCTCATAATCCATAAAACCATTAGCCTAATTTGTACATAAGAGTACAACCCAAATTGGTAGTAAGAATCACTGCTAAAAAAAACATCGATATGCAAATTGAAATAAAGGCATCGATGATAGATGAGGAAACGTGCCTGATTTTTATATATCTACCTAAAAATTTATTAAAAAATCATTCTTTTAACAAAAAACAGTAAACATAAAATTAAGTTATGAAAATGTTAACATTGTTTATACTAACTAATTTGGTGAAATTGTTTTATCGAAACCGATTTTATTGGACAAAGAGTGTTATACTTTCCCAATATATCCCGTGGTTAAGGACACGGTGACTGTGTACAGCCCTAAGGGCTATAAGGATAACGGAGTATAGATACGAGGCCTCGAAGATATTCGATATTGTGAACCCGCGCAAGGCCTAAAATAATTGAGTAGCTCATGCTCGTTACTCAATTTCTTGGCACTGAGTCTAAGTATATCTAAATTGTCGGTCACATCATTCATAGCTATCTCGGCCTATATATATATTTTTCTTAGCACCAAGTCTTACTGCCCATTCGGGTTGTACGCCTATGTACTAATTGCACCAATGTGTTAGGGATTAAGAAGGTTGAATTTAAAAGAAGGGTACCCTCGTTTGCGTGGAGGGAGAGTGGAGAACCATATAGGAAAATGAGCAGACCCGAATTGCGCCAGTTATTAAGGGATTAAAAACTGTTTATTAATCCTGGACCCGAATTGCGCCAAGTCAGTTCAGGTAGTCGGGGAGGGAGGTGGGGGGGATGATACAAACAAAGACCATCACAAACAAGCTCTCGCCACGTTATGTCTTTCCTCCCCTTAGTAAAGGAATGTAAAAACGCCCTAAGTGCCCCCAACAAGACTTGTAACAGTAGTATTGACATCCGTCTGTCCAATACTTATTAATTATATTGACAACAGTGACTGTCCCGGTGTATTTTTTAATTTTTTTTCGGGTTTTGTGTGAACTGTGATAATATTAGCGAGAATTATTGATATGGAAAGGATTTATAGTGAAAAAGGGAAAGTTCTGATTGTCTATTATAATTATACGTATCGACAGGTGAATCAATTAAAGTTGACGAGGGAAGAGAGGTGGAGATGCACTAAAAAGGACTGCAAGGCTAAAATATTTACTCTTGATGGTGGAAACATTTTCTCGCGGACTGAAAACGAACACAACCACGAACCACTACTAGATCAAGAGTTGAACAGAAGATCCATTAGCAACGCAGTTAAGAGGAGAGCTGATGAGATTGAAGTAAGGCCTTCAAAGTTAATCCACACAGAGGTACAGACACAGAAAAAAACTATAAAAACATTGACCAGCAAGGACATTAAATGTATCAGGAATAACATCAACTACACTAAACAAAAAACACTGCCAAAGTTGCCTAAATTTTCCGAAGAAGTTCAATTTGCCATAGATTCAATTGAAATAAAAACTATTCAAGACAAAACTTGTTGTTGAGAAACGAAAAAGAGAAGGGGATCGTGACATTTTCTTGTGACTCGAATCTTGAGTATTTGTGCCAGAATGAAATTGTGTTAATGGATGGAACCTTTGAATACGCACCGAAACATTTTGTTCAGCTTTTTACTGTACATGGGTATTTCTAAGGGTCATACATACCTCTAGTCTTTTGCCTACTTAAAAACAAGAAAAAGCAGAGCTACATTGACGCTATGAGAATCCTAAAGGACGCGTGCGAGAAGAAACAATTTCACCTCCAACCTTTATACATTGTGATTGATTTCGAGCAAGCAATTCACGAGTGCATCGTGTCGACTTTTCCACAAACCAGGATAGTAGGCTGTCGATTTCATTTAGTACAAGCATGGTTAGCTAAACCATTTTATTTTACAACTTTACATAAATAATGTTATATAGTTTGTGACTTGATTATTATATTTTTCACTCTTGAAGATTTTTTAGAACTGAGTTTTACTACCTGTTCGAAATATAGGCCTCCTTATGTACTAATTATGCTAATAGGCTTTGGTATGAGATAGGTAGAATGCAGAGAAAGTGAATCCGAATTTTCATGTAGTGAGAGTGGAAAATCATTTAGGAAAAACCACCTTCAGTTCACTCGACCAGGATTCGATCCCCAACCTCCCAATCATCGGCTTGAATTTTTTGAATTCAAAGTGTTTATCTGGAGAGTTTTTTCTAAATGATGAATAGAACTGTATAATCGATCTTCAGAAAATAATTGAACTATGGGCAGTTTATTAAAGATTAATTTGAAAATAATTTAAAATTTCTCAAAAAATATCTTTAACCATTTTGATTTAAACATAGGATACATTTTGGGTGTATTTAAGATGACAATTAATACTGTTTATTTGGTTTAGGGGGCAAAGTTCTTTTAAGGGTAGTAGATGACTAGTTTTCAAAAACTCAAAATATTTTGAAAATATTTTTTACGATTTTTTTTAAATCGGCGTGCATTTATAATGAATAATAACATTGTGAGGGGCCTGCTTAGTTTTGGGTAAAACAAACTATTTCAAGGATAGTTTTTTACCCCCTCGGGTGGCCGGACGGTCTAAGGCGCAACTCTCGCACTAGACTGGCCCTCGAGACCGGGGAGGTTGGGGTTCGAACCCAGCCGGGTGCACTGAGGTGGTTTGATCCTAAATGGTTTCCCCACTTTCTCTCCACGCAAATGCGGATGCACTTCCTATAAATTCAACCTTCCCAATCCCTAACCCATTAGAGTAATTAGTACATAGGCTATAGCCCGAACGGGCAGTAAGACGTGGTGCTAAAAAAAAGGATAGTTTTTGGTGACTAGTTTTCAAAAACCATTAGCAACTTGTGCGCTTAGTAAAATAAAACAAACATATGGTAAACAAATTTAAAACACTCAAATTAAAAATATCAGCCAAATAAAATGATTTATTATTTGGTTTTAACACAAATATCCATATAAGTGTAGTTATCAAATCGTCGAATAATACTGTCTCAGCTGACCCATTAATTAAAAAGTGAATATACGCTATGATAAAGTATCTGCGATTCTGTCGTAGGCCTACTTTTTATTTGTTATTCTTGGCCATTTTAAACATATGCCAGCCAAAAAAAGTGAAATGTTTTCCGGTCTGTGTGGGTGTCATCACATTTTTGTACATATGATTACGGCCACATTTTTTTTAGCTACGGTCACTGATAGGCTATTTTGTAAAATATATTTATGATCTGTATTAAATCAGACTATGACTCAAAGAATGCTACGTTCATATTTTCCTTCCTACTTCCTTTTAATATTTTTATCATTAACATCCACTATGATTCCTTTTAGGTGGAGAAAGATTCAAAAGCTCGGTTTGGCTGCCACGTACAAAGACGAAAACTCGGATGGAGGGAAATGGCTCCACTACTGATTTGGGCTCACTTACTTGAGGCCCGAAGAAGTAGAAGACGCTTTCTGCGATCTGATCAGCATCCAGCCAGCTGATACAAAACTGACGAGCTTCGCAGATTACCAAACTGAAACATATATAGATGAGATGGAGCAAGCGACATTCCCGCCGCGCATTTGGGCAGCTGACTCATCGGACTTATGGAGGACAACAATTGCGTGCGAGAGCTTCCATTCTAGATTTAATTCATCATGTGCTTCTCCACACCCAAACATTTTTGTCTTCGTACAAAATTTAAAATCGGTCCAAACTGACACGTACATTCGAATCAACAGTGTAAGAGAAGGAAATCTGCAAAAGACAGATAATAAGTCTAAGTTGAAACAATCATTCATTGAAAAAAACTTAAACAGTTTAGGAATTGAGAAATAGACAGATTAAGCTTAGTGAAGTGTGTGTCCTTCCAAAACTCCTTTGTATCACTTGTTTATATTATGTTTGTTATACTATTATTTAGCATACATATAGCTATTATTGACAATGTTTTAAAAACGAAAATTTCACTTTGATATAATATTGTTTGATTTTTTTTTTTTTTTACTTGTAGTCCTTCTTACCGCCAGACATAGCATTAATATTTGTTTATGTTCAGAGTTGGCGCAATTCGGGTCCTGTCTTGGGAAGGGGGTATTGGCGCAATTCGGGTCTGAGCTAAGAAAATTGACGCAATTTGGGCGAGCCCAGGAAAATAACCCTCAGTACACCCAACTGGAATTTAACCCTGATCTCCTCGTCTTAGTGAGTTTGGTATATTGTAAGAGTAGTGCTTAAGCCCCACGGACACCAATGTAGGTCCTATTTACTTTAAATAAAACAGCTCCCCTGTCCATAAACCTGGGTATTTATGTTTCAACACTTTAGCAAATTTTGTTAATTGACTTCACTTGTCCAACCTGTTTTGTAATATTTATTTGACCCACATAAAAGGACATGTGGACTAAACGTTAGGTTCATCCATATAGTATATCTAGGTAGTGATGGGGAGTTTGGGGTTGTACTTTGGTTGTTTTTCTACTAAATGGTTTCCAGCTCTCCCTCTAAGCAAATGTGGATAGATTTCCACTGAATCCTAGTTTGCTCTTTCCTACACCTTTGTATAGTTGAATGTAGATACTTTGGTCTGGTAGAAGGCCTGTATCGTGGTTTAAAGAGAGTAATAAAAAAAATTGTTTAATTTAGCTACAATGATTATCTTAACATTATACAGAAACTAAACATACTCTCGGTAAAATAAGTAAATCTCACAAAATTTACAACATTCAATGAAAAAGATTATTCGTCAACAAATGTATTTAAAATAATGGAATAAATAGTAAGATAAAATCACTACGTTCTTTCGTAGACCTAAAATTAACATATGTTGTCGACTCAGGTAAAAAAAAAGTGTTTAGACGCTAGAAAACTTTAAGCTTATGGAGAGGGTTTTAACCTAAGTTGGGTCCATTGTAGATAATTTAATAAATATTAAAAAATGTTTATCCTAGTTGTATAAAAATATTAGTAATCATTTATAGTGTTTACATTACTATGATTTAGGTATTTAGTGACTTTAATTGGTTGTGGTATGATTGAAAAATAAATTAGGGGTGTATCAAGTTAAAACAAAACTTTTTTTTTGGGTAACGGAAACCAAAGGTTGGCTATACTTTTGTTCTAAATTACCTACCTCATTCCTACCCTTTAGACCAAGTCGTTAGTAACTCTTGTGTTAAACGTAGCTACAATTAAAAATAAGCACACCCTCACTTCTGTGTAGACAAACTCTAAGTTAAGAAACAATTTAAAATTTCATTTCCTTACAAAGTAGTCTTCTTCATTCCCTACCAAGTCGTCTAGAAAGTCATTTTCTCAACGTGACACCAAAAGTTACATAAAAAAAGTATATCTTTATCCAGTGGAAGATGTTTCTTTTTTCCTGCAAACTCTGCTATATTCGTTTGCCGTCGTAGTACGTAGGCTTACGCACAAATTACCCCCTCTACGCCCAGCCAGATATTGGGCGCTACAAGTTTCAACGTCAGCTGCACTCGATGTTGTGAATTTGTAGTCTCAGTGGTGTGATGGGGATAATTACAACCATTGCTGAGAATTAGTGGCTTCACCGTAGTTAATGAAAAATTAAAAAGGGTGCAAAATATATCTTTCTCTTATCTATAGTTTTATATTTTTAAATTGTGCTATAACCTTGTACCTTCACTTTTTTTTTTGTTTATGTGTTCAGACATATATATGTTAGTTTGCTTTGGAGAAGACTTTTATGAATATCAAATAAGAATAATACTGGACAGGGACAGCGTTTTTTTATATATATAATGGCCAAACCATTTATGAGCCAGGCTTTGCGAGCATTTAGACACGCGCTTCAGTGGCCAAACAGTCTAAGAAGTCTAACAGTCTAAAATGCTTCTTTCCTCATACCTACTCTATTAGATTGATTATCATATAAGCGTATAGCTTGAACAGGTATTAAATGAGGTGATTAAAAGTTTTGTTTTAAAATTTCAATGCCAGTGGCTCATCCAGAAATGTATTTGAGGAAGAGGGAAGAGGGGTATACCTTGTATATAAACTATGTATTATTTCTGTATTTTTCCCAAATGAAATTATTGTTATTAGAGACACTTTTAATATGTCAATAAATATACTTTTAGAATCATATGTTGTAATCTTGACCTTAAATTTAGCTTATGCTTATCTTCTACGTACTTCATTCACCACTAAAATTATTTGCGGCATTGTTTCTTTTTATTTCATCTAAATATTCATCTCTATATTAAATATATACATATATTTGATAAAATTATTATTTAAAACCCCTAATTTTGAGGTATGCGATGGTGGTCTGACGGATGAAGAACAGAAGGAATAGAGGTATTCTAGGTTAAGAGCGTCTAAGTATTTGTGTTCTTTTTCAGTTCTGTAATTCAGTGGTGTAGATTAGGTATCATGTGTAGGGGGTGATTTGTTCTGACGGTAGATTGGAGGAGGGGGAGACAGGATAGGGCACGGCCAGTGGCTCGTATCTTGTTCTTATTTGAGGATTGTTGGGTCTACTTTTCAAATTAAATCATTAAGAATTCTTGCAACGTAGGTAAGACATTGTGTCGATCCTACCACTGAATCCCCTCCCACGAGGTGAGCACCATGCAGGGGGTCCTCTTACCCTCGGATACGCTGAATCCCCTCCCACAGGTGAGAACCATGCAGGGTCTCCTACCCTCGGATACGGCTGAATCCCTCCCACGAGGTGAGCCCCACTGCAGGGTCCTCTTACCTCGGATACGCTGAATCCCCTCCTCACAGGTGAGCACCACTGCAGGGGTCTCTTACCCTCGGATCGGCTGAATCCCCTCCCCACGAGGTGAGAACCCACTGCAGGGGGTCCTCTTACCTCGTATACAGCTGAATCCCTCCACGAGTGAGCACCCACTGCGGGTCCTCTTACCCTCGGATACGGCTGATCCCCTCCTCACAGGTGAGTACCATGCAGGGGTCCTCCATGTCGTTGTAGCGTCACTGCCCTTGAAGTCGTGGATTGCACTGCGAACAGTGTCTGACTTCTACGGGGTGTCGCGGGAAGAGGTCCCACCCAATTGGGCGACAGAGGGACTCCTTTCTGTCCCTAAGCATCAAACAAACTCTACCTTGAAGGTTTTAATATTACTTACTTGGGCGCTGTGTCAGGGTTTAATAGCTCAGTTCGCAGTCACTGGCAGATTTTTGGTGTTTGAAAAGTTACTCAAAGTCCGCTAAAACTATTTTTATTAAATTTTATATCCAGGCATTGTTTAACACCACAAATAAAATGTAAATTCTCGTTTTACCATGAAAATAAATTTAAGGTCACTTTACATTAGCATAAATTATCAGTTTTAATCATATATCCGCAACTATTTGAGATATGAAATAACTTATCATTGTATAGTTGTAGTACTGTTAAAATTAAAAATATTTTAACTGGAGTATCTTTTTATAAAACCAATAAATTATTGTTTTTGAGTTATAAGCAACTACATATTTTTATGGAAATCTTATAAATAATGAAATGGATTAATTGTTAGGCTCTTTGATGGACAGAGATGCTACTCTTTTCTTAATGTTTCTGTAAGAGTGCAGGCCAATATTATTAAGTTTAGGATCTCCAATGGAGTGTTTCTTCAACGGTGTATATTATTTATTTCCATAAATCTTACTAGTTTTTAGTAAATGTATTTATTTTAAGCTTAAAGAGAGAGAGAGAAATAAAGTCTATGAGGTGCATAATATCATTTATTTAAAATGATTTACCTTAGTATTTATATTCAACGAGATAGGCTAAGAGTTCGATTTTCTTGAATACCAAATTTGAAAAAAAAAAAGACCCAACCCTTTAGGCTCTAAATTATTGCAAAGTGTGCCAGGAACAAATTTTCCGGATGGGTGGTACTACATAATATAAACCTTGAGGTTGGTTTTACCAGTGTCTCAATACTTTATTTTAGAATGTTTCATTTCAACCTCTTGTAAGAAAGAGAGAGAAATATTTCGTATAATTTGTCGGCAAAAGTCAACAGTGTTCCTTGGCATGTTTTATTTTCTCAGTCTTTTATGAAACCATGGAGGATGCTTAACACTTCTTTCTCTTGGTTGAGACGTAGTCTTTATATTCGACGATATTACGCTACAAAGTAGACTTTTACGAAATTTAGTGTTAATTATTTTAGTCTTTAATTCGATCTTTCTTTTGACGTGAATACGTCTTTAAATTCAGAACAGTACTAGGGAGGGAGGTACGGGACGAAAAAATGGAGTGTAACGAAATTATCCGATAAGATTTGGCTTAATAATTTATAAAATATTCAAGGTAGCCAAACCAAGCTGATATCATTCGACAGCTGAAGGATTCGGGATTCGTCGCGCCACGTGGGTTTCATTGAGGTGTCCGCCATTTTGTGTACGAGCACTTCACGCCTCGGAAACTTCCACAATATAACTTCGCACTCTGTTGTGGTACGACGCTCGTTTTAGTGTCAATCAACAGATCTCGTTGAGATCCATTGGTTTAACTAATAATACTTCAATTTCATGACAGTGTTGATGAAAAAAATGTGAATTGAAGTTGAAAAATTCTAGAAATTTCACACTGTCCGCCCATACCCGCCGGAAAGCCAGCCATAAATATGTCGAACGTATACGACGGGAAAGAGCAGCTAATCAGATATCCAATAATACCCCAATATTCGGGTCGGAACGAATAAGGAAGTATCAGGAGTGAAAGAGATTAGAAGCGGCGCGGCGTATTCACGTTAAACCCCTCCGGCCGTGCACCGACACAACCACACTTTTTTTTTACTTTCTCTCGGCGCCTAAAAGAGAAACGTATTGTGACCGCAAAAAAAAAAAAAATTGAGGTTGAGATTTTGATAAATGTCCAAAATTATTCACCCCATAAAAGCAAAAAAAAGTCTTTTTGCAATGCCATATATCTGTGTGTCTG
Source organism: Timema cristinae (assembly GCA_039000515.1). Lineage (NCBI taxonomy): Eukaryota > Metazoa > Arthropoda > Insecta > Phasmatodea > Timematidae > Timema > Timema cristinae. The sequence goes on from JBCFYV010011164.1 coordinate 49,442,772, forward strand.
TATCTTGTCTTAGAGCAGTCGCACACGACAGACAGTCTGTCAGACGTCTGAGGCCGGCAACTAGCGGCCGCACACGACATACAGTCTGTCAGACGTCTGAGGCCGGCAACTGGCGGCCGCACACGACATCTGTCAGACGTCTGAGGCCGGCAACTGGCGCCGCACACGACAGACAGTCTGTCAGACGTCTGAGGCCGGCAACTAGCGGCCGCACACGACAGACAGTCTGTCAGACGTCTGAGGCCGGCAACTGGCGGCCGCACACGACATCTGTCAGACGTCTGAGGCCGGCAACTGGCGGCCGCACACGACAGACAGTCTGTCAGACGTCTGAGGCCGGCAACTAGCGGCCGCACACGACAGACAGTCTGTCAGACGTTTGAGGCCGGCAACTAGCGGCCGCACACGACAGACAGTCTGTCAGACGTCTGAGGCCGGCAACTGGCGGCCGCACACGACATCTGTCAGACGTCTGAGGCCGGCAACTAGCGGCCGCACACGACAGACAGTCTGTCAGACGTCTGAGGCCGGCAACTGGCGGCCGCACACGACAGACAGTCTGTCAGACGTCTGAGGCCGGCAACTAGCGGCCGCACACGCAACCGACCACCGTCAGTTTGTCAGTGGCTGTATGCGAACCATGGAAGATTCAGTATTGGTGTATCATTGAGCAACAGCTTTGAATTTTGGAAATAAAGGAAGAAGACTCACGTGAGTATACTGGGCTCTCGAAGCTGACACACCACTCAGGGCTGAACACGCGCCTCGTGCACTACTACGAAAATATCGGTCAGATTTATTTTTACGATTAGTTTGTGTCCGCTTCCACGCTTGAATAAGGATTTCCTATTTCTCCGACAACAAGCACCGATAATCGAGTCTGTGTGAGGTTGGTTGAACAATGGAACCTACATCTTTTCTGTAGTTCCATCTTTCTAGTCTGTCGTGTGGTGAACTCCATTTTAATCTAAAGTGAACATTTCGACCGATCAGATTGTCTGCCACCGAATGTATGTCGTGTGTGGTCGGCTATAGAGATGAACCCATTTGACCGTTCGGGTTTAAACTTGGTATCTTGGGTTCTCATGCGGTTCCTTCAAGGCATTTTTGAAATTAGATACATATCCCGAGGATTAAGGGTAATTTACTGAAGGGAGATAAGAAAAATAATTCAATTTCCTCGAAATTCCTTTTAACGATTTTGATTACATTTTGAACTTAGGCATTGTTTAACATTAGAAAAAATTGAAACTATGGTTTACCATAAAAATGAATTTGTTGTAGTACATATATATATATATATATATATATATATATATATGCTTGAAGCCCAGAAACTATTGGTTTTATAAAGTAATATTCAAAATAAAAGATTTTTATTTTTAATAGAACTACAACTTTACAGAGATAGGCTCTTTTTTTTATCTCAAATAGTTGCGGAGAGAAGATCAACATTGAAAAATTCTAGTTATATAAAGTAATCGTAAATTCATAATTATGGGAAACTATAGTTTCAATTTTTTCTAATGTTAAACAATGCCTAAGTTCAAAATGTAATCAAAATCGTTAAAAGGAATTTCGAGGAAATTGAATTATTTTTCTTATCTCCCTTCAGTAAATTATCCTTAATCCTTGGGATATGTATCTAATATATATATATATATATATATATATATATATATAATTCATTTCTCTGAAAATTAATTTGAATCTCATGCTCTTTGGTAGACAATAATGTTTCTCTGTCTTAATTTTTCTGTAACAGTATATATTATTTCATTCATGCTATTTGGTGGAATGTTTCTTCAACAATGAATATTATTTGGTTTCACAAACCTTATGAGTTTTTATTAAATGCCTCTATTTTAAAATAAAAGAAAGAGAAAGTCTGTGGAGTGCACCGTACTATTTTTTTTTATCAATTGTTGAGTTAGATGAACATTTTAACGATGCTCTATGGCGTTACCCATGAGTAATAGCTTCAAGAGATAATGAAATAGAATATTTTTTACTAAGATACTAAATAATAATAATAATAATAATAATACTTAGCACTGCATTTCACTACCCGTTCGGTGTATACACTTAAGTAGTAATTACGCTAATGGATTTAGGAACTGTGAAGGTTGAATATAGAAAAAGTGAACCCACATTAGCGTTGAGGTAGAGGGAAAAACCATTTAGGAAAACCACCTCGATTTCACCCCAGTGAGATTTGAAGCTCGATATACCCGTCCTCGGAAGTCTAGCTCAACATGAAACTAGCACTTCAGCTAAACAGCTAAACCGAGGCGGGTATTGTCAACAAATGACACAAAAACTAATAAACAGCGCAGAGAAATAAAGTCATTCCCCAAAACATCACTTTATCATTGTGAAAAAGGAAGCCTCAATATAATCAATGATAAATGTGTGTACCTTGTCGTGAATTTAAATCTGTATGCTTATCAGACAAATGCTCTACTGACTGAGCTAACATGCCGGGTGCCGTGTTTTTTCAAGGTCAACTAGGAACTATGGTGAAAGAAAGAAAACCACGATCTAAAAATAATGTTGACGAATGAGAGGTATTTATTATTTATTATTATTATTATATTATTATTATTATTATTATTATTATTATTATTATATATTATTATTATTATTATTATTATTTTATTATTATTATTAGCACCGCGTCTTACTATCCGTTCGGGTTATACGCAGGGTATTAATTAAAGTGTAGGTATGCTTCTCTCAAAGGTCAATAAATAATTAATTTAATCTGATTTGCTGGTTATGGAGAGCTAGGGATTAAAATCTCACACAGGTGTATTGATGTGATCTTCCCTAAAATATTTTCTACCCTCTCTCCACGCCAATGTAAGTACATTTCATCTTAACTATACTTTTCACTTTCTTTCCATCAGATCAACTAGACGGATATCCCGGAATGGAAGTAAGTAGCACTAGGTGCACACAAAATTATCAAAACTATTAATAACAAGGACATAACCTCCAAACTTCAAATATCACATAATGTGTATGGTTATGAACTGATTGATAAATAGTTCCTTTCAGTTCCAACTAAATAAGTTTCACGTCCATGTCAAAGTAAAAATCAAAATGCTGGCTGTAGATTGTGGATGGCTAAATAAGGAATATAATTTTAGTTAATTTCAGACTGACAATCTAAGCACATCAAGGAAAGTGTGCAAGTCAGCTGTTTGGGTCACTAATTGCACACCAAGACAACAATGGTGGGCATGATTCACCCAAACAATCAACCATTGAGTATCTGATATTGTCCATCAAATGCGGTATCGCCGGTTTCCATTTGGATGGTCAGCGTTTGCTTCCACTAATGGTCAGGGGCTACGAAAATCACCATGAGTTAAGGTGGGATGGAATTTACTGTGAGCTAAGGTTGGATGGGAGTCATTTTGAGTTAAGGTGGGATAGATGTAATTGTGAGTTAAGGTGGAATAGATGTAATTGTGAGTTAAGGTGGAATATATGTCATAGTGAGTTAAGGTGGAATAGATGTCATAGTGAGTTAAGGTGGAATAGATGTCATTTTGAGTTAAGGTGGAATAGATGTCATTTTGAGTTAAGGTGAAATAGATGTCATTTTGAGTTAAGGTGGAATAGATGCCATTTTGAGTTAAGGTGGAATAGATGTAATTTGTGAATAAAGGTGGAATATATGTATATGTGAGTTAAGGTGGAATAGATGCCATTTTGAGTTAAGGTGGAATAGATGTCATTTTGAGTTAAGGTGGAAATTAGATGTAATTGTTGATTAAGGTGGAATAGATGTCATAGTGAGTTAAGGTGGAATAGATGTCATTTTGAGTTAAGGTGGAATAGATGTCATTTTGAGTTAAGGTGGAATAGATGTCATTTTGAGTTAAGGTGGAATAGATGTCATTTGAGTTAAGGTGGAATAGATGTAATTGTGAGTTAAAGTGTAATAGATGTAATTGTGAGTTAAGGTGGAATATATGTCATTGTAAGTTAAGTTGGAATATATGTAATTATGATTTAGGGTGGAATGGAATTCATTGTGAGTTAAGGTGGAATGGAAGTCATGTGAGTTAAGGTGGGACAAAAGTCTCTATAATTCAATATAGGACTTATATTAAAAAGTATTTTGATTTTTCAAACCTAAAAATATTAAAATGTTTAACCATGACAATTATCTAAGTACAAGTCTGGTCTATAGTGTGAATGCAACTTAAGTAAAGCTTGATTGTAACAAGACAAGAGGATAACTGCGATGCCGAGCTGTTTATTTGTTATGTTGTTGTTTGTTTGAACATATTCCAATCTTAGCCGCGAGTCGGCCTATCGGTATCCTTCTAACCTCCCTCCTTCTTGGGGACGCAGAAGTTGGCCTAAAGGAAGTTAGGCTAGAGTCAGTTAGACTAGAGTCAGTTAGGTTAGAGTCAGTTAGGCTAGAGTCAGTTAGCCTTCAGTAATTTGGCCTAAAGTCAGTTGGCCTGTCATTTGATCTAAAGCCAGTTGGCATACAATTTAGGCCAAACGACCTTAGGCCTACTGACAGGTACGCCCTCTTCTTTACGAGAGAGCCGAGCAAGATGAATAGCGCATGCGTATAACGGTTTCTGGTCACTTAGAAAGTAACTGGAAGCAACAGTTATTATTATTATTATTATTATTATTATTATTATTATTATCATCATCACCACGTCTTACTACCTGTTCGGGTTACACGCACTTACGCTAATGTGTAATAGTAGGTGATTGTGAGATGAAATGGAGGATTAACAGTTTAACGTGGAAATTTTTTATTAATGTCAACCGTTAAAATGAAAATTGTAAATTGGACAGTAATTGTGGAACAAAGCTTAGTGGTCTTAACGGAGCTAGCCTGTCAATATTGTACTCCTTTGCCTCATTTCTGATAAAAAGAAAAAATATAGCATTTATGAAAAAAATTATACGTAGAGTTTATGATGTGTCTTTTCGTTTTTATGTGCCCCATAACCCAAAAAGTCGGTCTTCAGGGTGCTATTATGATTTTTATTTAAGTCCTTAGATAAATGAATAGTTTGATGTAGGATAATTTTCGAAAATTATTGGCATAACGATTTGGTTTCAAGTGAGTATCATTACATGATGGTATAATCAAGACCATTTAAGGTTAAATTACTAATTACTCAGTCTCAAAGTATAATAAGACTATTAGAGAAAGTAAATACGATTGTGTCATACCATTTATTTAGTGCGGACGAGCTGAAACTTCACCACGGACCACCATTAGTCTACGAATCAGAGTTTGAGAACCAATGCGCTGAAGGTTAGTCTACGACTGGGGAGTATGTAGTGCGTGACTGATATATATGTGAACTGTCATGTGTGTTAGGACGTGTGTAAGCTTTGTAATTACTGGCGATTTGAGTGATTGTATTCTTTAAAGGTTTACAATGGTTATTTTAATGAGTGCAATAATTAATGTATTCATTATATTTTACTAGACCTATTTGGGGTTATCATTTGTTGTTTGTTTGTTTGTTAGGGTATTTATTTTTGTAACACTTAATTGGACATTAAACATGTATAAAAACATTGAATATAACTGATAGAAAAACGACGATCACCAGCACTGAAGGGACTCTCGAAAGTCAAACGATATAGATATAAACATAAAAACAAACAACAAAAAGAAAATCATATGTCGCCCTGGCGCGCTGATTAAAAGTTGGCCATAGGTTTATGGGCGGGAAAAATTAAACAAAATCCGTCCTGTCGCCGGTAGTTGGTCAACAGGGACCTAAAGAAATATATATATATACACACACACACATAGAGAGGGAACAACAGGTTAGAAAACTTATGTCCTCTAAAATTATCCAGTGTATGTCATTTCGTTTATCAATAATCACGATTTTGAATGCTCCGTATGTGTTTTAATTTGTGTTGGATCAATAAACAACAGTGGATAAAAGCTATGTGTATCACAATTTTTTTTAAATAATGAAAAAGTTATTTATTTGATTTATGTGTCTCACTTGAACAACAGGTATTCACCATTATAAACATAGGCACGTGTATAGAAATAACATTAAGACATGCACGTTTGACGCTGTGCGCAAGGAAAGAACACAACAGCAGCTCGAAGAGAGGACAGCTACACGGACCTGCGCCGCCCTCTCGACTGTCCGCCAGAGTCAGAGACAACACTGCTGGTCGAGGAGGAGACTCTGGTGTCCTGTCTCGTCTCTCTGTTGTCTCCTCCAACATTGAGGGGCCTCACTAGGTAGTAGGCTGATATGCCAAGCTCAGTTCTGGGCCGATGGATGAACCCCCAACCCAGGGTGGTGGTTAGAGTCTCGCTCTGATACAAAGCCAGGAGGAGGAGGCCCGGAGTGAGGCTCACGGCGAGACACACTGCAAATTTGGTGCGGCGGGGCCACGCGGGCCGGTTGGAGGCGTCCATGATGTTCTTCAGGGCCATTGGGGGCGTGTCGGGATTCTGCAGGTACCATATAGTCAACTGGGGACATGACACAACTATAGCTAGAGGGTGCTGCAGGTACCACACAGTCAACTGGGGACATGACACAACTATAGCTAGAGGGTGCTGCAGGTATTAGACAGTCAACTGGGGACATGACACAACTATAGCTAGAGGGTGCTGCAGGTACCACACAGTCAACTGGGGACATGACACAACTATAGCTAGAGGGTGCTGCTGGTATTACACAGTCAACTGGGGACATGACACAACTATAGCTAGAGGCTGCTGCAGGTATTACACAGTCAACTGGGGACATAACACAACTATAGCTAGAGGGTGCTGCAGGTACCACACAGTCAACTGGGGACATGACACAACTATAGCTAGAGGGTGCTGCTGGTATTACACAGTCAACTGGGGACATGACACAACTATAGCTAGAGGGTGCTGCTGGTATTACACAGTCAACTGGGGACATGACACAACTATAGCTAGAGGGTGCTGCTGGTATTACACAGTCAACTGGGGACATGGCACAACTATAGCTAGAGGGTGCTGCTGGTATTACACAGTCAACTGGGGACATGACACAACTATAGCTAGAGGGTGCTGCAGGTACCACACAGTCAACTGGGGACATGACACAACTATAGCTAGAGGGTGCTGCAGGTACCACACAGTCAACTGGGGACATGACACAACTATAGCTAGAGGGTGCTGCAGGTATTAGACAGTCAACTGGGGACATGACACAACTATAGCTAGAGGGTGCTGCTGGTATTACACAGTCAACTGGGGACATGGCACAACTATAGCTAGAGGGTGCTGCAGGTATTATACAGTCAACTGGGGACATGACACAACTATAGCTAGAGGGTGCTGCTGGTATTACACAGTCAACTGGGGACATGGCACAACTATAGCTAGAGGGTGCTGCAGGTATTACACAGTCAACTGGGGACATGACACAACTATAGCTAGAGGGTGCTGCAGGTATTACACAGTCAACTGGGGACATGGCACAACTATAGCTAGAGGGTGCTGCAGGTATTATACAGTCAACTGGGGACATGACACAACTATAGCTAGAGGGTGCTGCTGGTATTACACAGTCAACTGGGGACATGGCACAACTATAGCTAGAGGGTGCTGCAGGTATTATACAGTCAACTGGGGACATGACACAACTATAGCTAGAGGGTGCTGCAGGTATTACACAGTCAACTGGGGACATGACACAACTATAGCTAGAGGGTGCTGCAGGTATTACACAGTCAACTGGGGACATGACACAACTATAGCTAGAGGGTGCTGCAGGTACCACACAGTCAACTGGGGACATGACACAACTATAGCTAGAGGGTGCTGCAGGTATTACACAGTCAACTGGGGACATGACACAACTATAGCTAGAGGGTGCTGCTGGTATTAGACAGTCAACTGGGGACATGACACAACTATAGCTAGAGGGTGCTGCAGGTATTACACAGTCAACTGGGGACATGACACAACTATAGCTAGAGGGTGCTGCAGGTATTACACAGTCAACTGGGGACATGACACAACTATAGCTAGAGGGTGCTGCAGGTATTACACAGTCAACTGGGGACATGACACAACTATAGCTAGAGGGTGCTGCAGGTACTACACAGTCAACTGGGGACATGACACAACTATAGCTAGAGGGTGCTGCTGGTATTAGACAGTCAACTGGGGACATGACACAACTATAGCTAGAGGGTCCTGCTGGTATTAGACAGTCAACTGGGGACATGACACAACTATAGCTAGAGGTGCTGCAGTACCACACAGTCAACTGAGAACACAACACAACATGCTGTCTGAGCTACTCGCAAATTTACACTTAATGTATAGACAAAAGGAAGGTAGAATTGGAATAATTGTATCCGCATTTGCATTGGTGGATAATGGGAAACTTGTTTTAAATGTCAGTTCACCAGACCTGTATTCGAACCCCAACCTCCTCGTCACAAGTGAATCAAACAATACAAGACTGGTGCCTTTGTCCACTTGCTCATCTGTATTGATATTATCACAGGCCTTAATAACTAAGTCATCTCTAGATCTGACAAAACACCCAGTATTCAGACCAGTAATTTATTACCGTGAAGAGGAAAGCCCCTATATCACTCACAATAAAATTTATGTTTCGGTCGTGCTGGATGGTAGGGGAAAGGGGGATGAATACCAAACATCATTAAACCCACCCCGTTGACGGCGACATCGATGACCCTGAGGAAATACACCCAAACGACTAGGGTTTGGTAGAGGAACCAGAGGAAGGCCATCTCCCTGACGTAGTGGTCCCTGAGCAGTCTCCTGAGGGACCAAGGTCTGCGCACGGCGACCACGTAATGCATGAGGGTAGCCATGCCTGAGACGTAGAGGGCGCTAGGGACCAAGGACAGAGGGCCCTCCCCACACTTGAGGCAGACGAGGCCCTCCATCAGGAGGCGCTGGACATGTTCCATTACCTTTGGCTACATATGGTTGCCAGAGCTATCAGTTTAACAATGAGCTCTTCCTTGTGGCAACAATAGGAGCAGGCTCCTAGGATGTTTAAACTTCTAGAATAGAACGTAAACATTGTTGACAGTTCGGTGATGTTAAATAAATTAGGCATGCCTAGATATTACATCTGCAACGGGCAGTAGATTACAGTGCAGAGCGCTTAGGAGAATCGTAAATCGTGTTCAAAGTACTGACTGGCAAACCCAATGGGAAGAGACTAATGGGAAAAACTAGATGAAAATGGGAGGATAACATTATAACGGACCTGAAGGAGATAGGGCGTAATGAGATTGACTGGATAGAACAATCTCAAGATAGGGATAGGTGACATACTTTTGTACGTGCGACAATGAACTTTTGAGTTCCTAATGGCATAGAATAAGTAGCGGACAGTACAAACTTCTATATGACAGTGGCTGAAGTGACGTCCCAAAAGCTCCTTCAATTATGTACAACCCACCTCGATGGCGTAGTTGGTCAACGCGCTAGTCATGTTGAGCTCGGCTGCTGAGGACTGGGAGATCGAGGTTCGAATCTCGGTCGGGTGAACTGAGGGTGGTATTTCCTAAATGGTTTTCCATTCTCCCTCCACGAAAATGCGAGTTCACTTCCTCTAACTTAACCTTCCCAATTCCTAATCCATTAGCGTAATTAGTACTTAAAGAGTATAACCCGAACGGTTAGTAAGATGCAGTGCTAATATTATTATTATATTTTTAATTATGTACACTTCGTCGAGATAGTAAGGTAGCAACGTATTGGTTCAGCCCGCGCGGTATGCTATACCTCCACACATGACTGCAGAATAGTTTGCCTAGCTACGCCTTAGGCCAAATTTGGAGAAAGCCTTAAGTCCTTAAATTATTTCTTGCCTGTAGAGAAGGAGTTGTGGGGAAGGTGTTATGTCTTTTTGCGATGTCCAATTAGTTTGATCAACTAAATTAATTTTACTTATTTTGTTCCTTCATAATAAAATCAATTATTAATTACTTATTGAGCTAATTAATTATGTTTGGTCTCATTAATAAATTGGCTTTGTTTTAAGCTATTAAAGATTTAACCACGCCACACATTATTTTGGCAGCAGTGCTACCACATTTATTGGTTTTAAAAGGAAACATAAAGCGGATCTCCCTCTTTTAAGAATCTTTATTACAGTGAATGACTAATTATGAATTTATTAATGATTATCTATTATATTACACATATGTAGTGCAAATAATAAATTAAATCTAAAAGATTTTTACTTTATTTTTAAGACGCTGAGTTAAAAAAACTTATATAATTTAAGATCCAGATTTAAAATTGTTTATATTATTTCCCGGTAGATAAAAAAAAAGGTATTTGATAAAATCTTATCCATTGGACATATTTTAGTAATAAAAGGTAATTTATTTGTTTCTTCAAAGTTACTATCACTGTCTATATAACGTTGTGGGACCATAGTTTGATTCCATACTTTATTTAGTATTACCAAAATGGCCACAATATAACGATTAGTAAAAAGTTTTGATAAATACTTTGATTGATAAAATTGTTGTTTACTAAGATTTACTTTGATTATCATTTTCTAATAAATTTAATGTATAATGTTAACAGTGGTTCTGTTTTTGTCAAATCTGTTGTTGTTTTTTTTTTACTAAATACATTCTGGAAATCCAAACCATAATGCTGGTTATGTCATCTGCAAGTATTAATATAATATCAGAGTGGGAAGGTTTAAATGAATGAAAAGCTGGGAGAAATTTTGTTTTTGGTTGGCGAGTTTAAAAAACTTTAAATAATATTCATGCTTTTTTAAGGTTTGGAATGTAAATATCTTTAATTAAAAAGTATTGTAAGTTCTTTACTGTTTTTAAGGTGACCTGTCGGTCTAATTGTAAAGTGTCAGACTTCGGTGCTGGAAGTCCGGGTTTCAATCCTTAGCTACGGCACAGATTTATCTTATTTCCAAACCCTTTCTTCACCTCTGACAAGACGAGTATTAATCACAACTTGCGAATGTGTGGAATGCCAGGCCTCCACCGTGGTTCGGATCCCACGTTAAACTGAAGGTCCTACATTATATCTCACAATCATCATTACACATTAGCGTAAGTGCGTATAACCCGAACGGGTAATAAGATGCGGTTCTAATAATAATATATATTTACTGTTTTTAAAAACGTCTGTCTGTTGTTAAATCTACATGGAACTTCATAACCGGTTGTGGTGCCTTTATTTATAATCGATAGGATCTAGCAAACATACAGTCAGGGTTTGAGTCTCCGTTAAAGATACAGCTGGTTTTATTTAAATATGTAACTTAGAATCTCTGGAACTACTTGAACGATTGTGGTGCAGTTACTACTTTTATACTGGACCAATATCCAGGCAAGTTTTAACATTATTATTGTATCATAAGATGTTTCAGTGTGAGTCCCGGTGAAGGGCCAGCCAATTGTTTGTATACATTGATGGAACCACATAATTACTGTGGTGTAATTTTTAGTATTCCGTAGAGTATTTATCCAGGCATATTTCAGTGTAATAATCGTAATCGGGTGTTTTGGTGTAAGTCCCGGTGAAGTGTCAGCTGGATATGTGTGTATATATATCTGGAACCACTTAACCGATTGGGATGAAGTTGTTTTTTTAGTATAATATTTATCCAGGCATGTTTTAGCATGATATAATCAGGTTTTGTGTTGTGAGTCTCGGAGAAGGACCAGCCGGATATTTGTGTATATCTCTGAAACAGCAAACCGATTCCGATGTAGTTTATTATATTCTGTAAGATATTAACCAGGCAAATTGTAGCATGATATATTTAGGTTTTGGGTTTCGAGACCCTGTTAAAGTTTCATATGGATGTTGTATATATGTTATCTAGGATATTTATAACCACATAAGTGATTGCAGTGCAGTTTTTTCAATTATGTAGTATTTATATCCAGGAAGGTTTTAACATTAGTTTAATCAAGTGTTTTGCTGTGAGTCCCTGAAACTGCTGAAAGACCTATTGATAATGAATTTTGTGGGTCAGCTGTAAGGTTAAATTTCGTTCTTCTGCGAAGGGGATAATATAGTTCAGAGTGAACTATAGGATAATATTTATATATAATATAATATTATCTATTTCACCCACCTCTGCTACTCATCTGGGCTACATGCCTTAAATAACTGTTGTGTGATAGTGATGAAGAAGATGCAAGTTAAAGAGGATGTAACCTTATATGCTAGGAGAGAAGTTGGGAAACAATGTAGGAAAACGTCCCTCAATATTTTCGGCCACTATGAGAAACCTGTTTGATCCATCGCTGAAAATAGACCATATGAGAATATTTTTGTCCACGTTACTACCGATGCTGTAGAAAATAAATCATATACGACATTTCCTAGAATGTTTAGTTTACTTTGTATTTCTCTTTCCTATAAGATATCAAATATTTAATTTTGTGTGTATTTCCAGCAGATATCACACTTGTCTCTAATCTATTATTTTGGGGCTTTCATCTTTAAATTCAATCAATAATGTTCTTACTACAATGAAATTATCAACAACTCTAAGACCCACCTTGGTGGCGAAGTAAATTAACGCGCTAGTTTCGTGTTGAGCTGGACTGACAAGGACGGGGAGATCAAGGTTTGAATCTCACTTGAGTGAACTGGGGTGAGTTTTTACAAAATGGTTTTCCACTCCCTCTCCACGCAAATGTGGGTTAATTTCCTATAAATTCAACCGTCCCATTTCCTAACCCTTTAGAATAGTTAGTACTTAAGCGTATTGTTCGAACGGGTAGTAAGACGCGCTGCTAAAATTAAAAAACTCTCAACAAGAATGTGTATGCAATTCCTTTAAATACTCTTTCCTTGTTCTATTGATTTAAGATTGACTATTTGAAGGTTATCTGAGAAACAGTGAAGTTTTCCTGACATTCAAACGTATGAATAAATAGTTCGTTGTGTGTATGCTAGCTGGCCGTGAAGGTCCGAGGTTAGCGTAAAATAGTTAAATGGCGCTTGTCTAAAAAGAGGGTTGGATCACTTTATCAAATAATGCACTAGTAAAATAGTGGAAGTTTCGAATGTAGTTAAATCTCATACATCTTATAAATATTTATATCTTGCAGTAAGCCAACAGTTATTACTCCTTCCAAGCTAATTTCAAGAACAAATAATGATGTATTTTCTTAGTCTGCACTACAACTTATATGTTAAAATATCATACTCCTAATATTTATGGTTCAATTCATCCCATTGTTGTGCATTTATGTATATCTGTAGGAGTTTCATCCATTCAATATTAGATTTTATATATCAATAGAATTGGACTGAAAGTCCAAGAGAAGTGGCGGCCTGACATGCGATGACGTAATTTGCCGGTTTGTAGAAAGGTGTAATAAATGATCCCGGTGGTAGCGGAGTCTGTTTTAAACCGAGATCTAGTGGAAGTTGAAAGCATGGCGTTGGAGTTTTCTCCCGGGGATGTTTTGTTAGGTCTGGCAGTGAAAAGTGTGGCGCTCACAATATTATGAGGATGATAGAAATATGTTTATTTGAATGATCATATTTTTAAAACCAACTATATCGTTAGTTAGGACGTGGGTGTATCTTAGTAAAAAATTAATTATTAAATGTCAATTGTTCATTTGTTATTGCTCTTTAGTTTTCGACGTGTTATAACTTTTCATTGCCAACCAAGAATAATAATATTACATCCACTTCAGATCTGTTTGTCGGAAGTTTAAGAGATGGTAATGAAAACTAAAATATACTATATTCGAAAACATTCGAAGAAATGTAGACCATTTATTCTATTGCAATTTTCCGTACTACAGTGAAAGGGATAATATAGCCAAGAAAATATATTATAATATATTTATATATCAAAACAAAATGTACAACCACGTCTTACTACCCGTCTGTGCTATACGCATAATAATACGCGAATGAGTTATGGTAGAGGAGTTCGAATTGAATGTGGATGTATCCATATTAACACGAAGGAAATGTCCGAAACAATTTAGGAACAAACAGCCATTTCCAATTACATTTGGAACCACTTCTGTTCTTCTCATAAATTATAGCCATAGCTACGGCCACAAGTGAAAATTATTTTTCTTCTAACGACATGGTTTAAACTGAAATGTCCACAGCCGAGTTAAACTTGCAGCAATACTGTTGTATCGTCAAACGGATGAATTGTACGAGTCTTGTACCCGAGTGGTAGACATATGCAATTAATATTGCTAAGTTAACGTTAAGTCTAATACCTGCCTAGGAAAAATGTACACATTGCTACCTCACCCAAAGATACTGTTGTGGATTGCATAGCACGTTGGTGCTGTTTACTGTATATTTGATCAATGATTTAAAATAAGTGTGTCTATTTAATGATATATCTCTAGAAAATATAAGATATAAAAGCACACACAAATAGAAGGCCATATTGAGTTGTACGAATATGCAGATACAGAATAAGAAACACTTTTGTTCTGTAACTTCGCCATGTTGAAAAACGTTGCTTGGTTAGTATAAAAAATATCATTTGAACACTATTTATGATCATTTAAATGAGATTATTTGTTCCAACCACAATGTAGGGTTGAAATTAATTTGTTTTACGGTTAATCATCATTAAAAAATCTTTCCTATTAAGTTAAATATAATTGAAAATTAAATCTTGACATGAGAATCAAATCCGGTAGCTTTGGATAAACACTCCAGGAATCGTCCAGTGCTCAGGGTTATTCTTCACTGTACAATTAAATCTTGAACCAGAGGCAAGATGAAGCCGATTGCGCGTGGTCGCGGAATGTGATTCAAGGATAGTTTAAGGAGCCGATGAATTCACACGTCCACATAGAGACTGTGGCCGTTTATAGGTGTCATTTTCAATTAAATTTAATATAAAACTAATAATGATGTTTAAGAATCAAATAGCCAAAGATATTATTTAAGTTTTTAGTTAGGATTACTTTATCTAGATATCATATTCTGAAAATTGAAAAATTACACCTGAACACGGGAATAGAATCCGGGACCTTTGGCTTAGTATGCCAATGCTCTATCACTGAGCTATCCAGGAATCGCCCCGTGACCAGAGTCATTCTTCACTCACCTTAGAATATGATATCTAGATGGAGTAATCCTCATTAAAAGCATAAATAATAGCTCTGGCTATTTGATTCTTAAATATGCGATCCCTTACAATTATAATAATTGTACAAGTGGTAACAATAAGCCAACTAAAGAGTCGAAGGTGATTGCGTTATCTGATAGTCGTGATCTTAATAAAATCACACATTTGTAGCCGACGATTTCCGCACGTCCATCATAGACTCAGCCTTAAAATACGAGTGAAGAATTATCCTGACCCCAGGACGAATCCTGGATAGCTCAGTGGTAAGAGCGTTGACGTGCTAACCCAAAGGTCCCGGGTTCGATTCCCATGTCCAGGTGTCATTTTTCAATTTTCAGAATATAATGACGTGAGTTTGGGTCATATTAAAATGACCAATTTTGATCTGTGCCCGTTTAATTTATTGTTTGTATCCACGCATGCGCATGTATCGACATCATGCGACGTGAGCTCATGGAATTAGTTGGTTTAGTGTTTTCAAGACTCGTAAAAAGATAGATCGAGCTTATCGTGAGGAGAACAGATAAAATATGAGATTTGCTGCTATTTACTTTCACCACGTGACCCCTAATAGGGGCTCTACCAAAATGATTTTGGTGCATTTTTCTATAACTCGCCCTTCTAATCCAGTGTTTATAGAACACGTTTCTAACAGCACAAAAACAACTCTGCCAGATAGCCTCATGTTCAAAGTGTGTGGCATCGTACAAATGGAAACAAAAGATGAAAATGATTGTAATTAGCGCCACCTGACCAGGCATCAATTCCCCGTGGTCCTGGCTTCATTCAACCTCGCGGGGTGTTGTGTAGAGATTTTATCTTATCTCGCCCGACACACGCGCTGCGTGTTAGAAGCTTCCTTTGTACTACTCGCGCACGTTGGCTTGACCCCACACACGTTGTGTAGTTCTCGGGATATTTGGGGAGCACATTATAAACACACACATTCTACATCACCACATGACTTATAAACAAACTAATCAGCAAACGTCTTCAATCTAGTTTTTTCCGTTTTACCTGTGTTGGGGAGGTTGGGGTCAGAATGCTGTTCCGGTGTAGTGAGGTAATTTAATATAAGTGAAGGTCACAGAAATGCGAGTATTGAGGAAAATCGCCAATAAATCGTTAACTAGACAGATAAAGAAACGATTATAAGAGAATCTGGTCAAATCAACCCCATCACTGAATGGATAGCTTCACGTAGGAGAGAATGGAACCGACATATTGACAGGATGCAAGAAGAGAGAATTTTCAAAATAGCAAGCGATGAAGGGTCTCCAGGGAGGAGAAGAAATGGAAGACTGAGGTGAAGAACACTTGGAATGGAACAGACCAAAGGCCTATAAAAAAAGAAATAAGAAGGTTTCACAAGCAAATCCTTATTAATTCATTTAGAATCCCACCTGTCTTCATCTTTGTGCAATAAGTGCAGAAACGGGAGAATATGGGTACGTGGCGCACGAGTAAAAGGTAAATAAAAACATTCAAATATTAATTCATAGTTTAGTAAGTGTTGGTGGCATAAAATGTGAGGTTGTTGTGATGTCGTGAAGACGGGAATTAAAACCACACGTTCACCCCTCCTTCCGGTTATTATTATTTTTATTATTATTATTATTATTTTATTATTATTATTATTATTATTATTACTGTCGGGAATAACCGCAGTCTTCAGTTCAACAGCGTGGTGGTACAAACTTGGGATCTAAGTTCGCGGCGTGGGCTGTCACCTTGTCACAAACCGCTCTAATAATAATAAGGGGTTTTGTTCTAATTAACTTAGTGGCCCACTTCAGTGGCCACCTGGTCTGACGCGATACTCTTGCACTAGATTAGACTGCCCATGACGGAAAGATCGAGGTTCGAGTCTCAGTTGGGTGCAATGTGGGTGGGTTTTACAAACTGGTTTTCCAGCCTCCTTTCACGCTAATGCGGGTAAACTTCTTATGAATAAAACCTCCTTATCCCCTAAAACAATTATCTTAATTAGTATATAAGTGTATAGATCTAACGGATCAAACGTGGTGCTAAGAAAATAAAAAATAAAATTTCGAGTTTGCCTCATTCAAGAAGAGCTTCATTTTATAATCTGGCTCCACCGATAACCAAACAAAAAAATTCCCAAGTTTATGGAACAATACGAATAATTATAAGTCTAAAGTTTTTAATATTCATAATGGAGTGAGCTAGAGATTACCCGCACTAGGTGTCTTGCGGGATAAGGTGTCAACCCCGTCTGATTTGGTTTTACGGTGATGGTGAGGTTGGGCTAAGAAAAAGCTCCCTTCAGTGCACCCGGTTGGGATTCTAAGTTGTCTCCCACTATCCCACTATCCCCCAACCACGCAAATGTGGATAAACTCTTTCTTTAATCTTAGCTACTTCATGAATACCTTCTTATTGTAAATATACGAATAAATTTATGTCTAGGCAGACAAAGTAGGCACCTAAAGGGTTGGAAGACAGACAAACAGATAGACTTTTGTCCATGTCAATAGCTCAACAGTTGCTGACATTTCCCAAAGTTCCCGCGAAACTCCAAGTTCCTCATCGCATGCTGGTTAGAGAACCAGCAGCTGACGTCATGAAAGGATTCCACCTCCTCACTATCTGCTCGTGGTAGTCGCTCTGACTTGTTAATATAAAATATCTGATGAGAGAGGACCCCCATACAACTAGATCGCACCCGTATATTTTAAGTACACATTACTCAAGTTATAATTAGGCTGACCACTGTAATTCTAGTTTTACCCTGGTAGAGCGATAGCTATGGAAATAACTTATTAAAACCATGTTACAAATGTTTGAAACTATCTGTCAGATGAACCTAGAAACCTTTTTGAGCCTTCAGTTAAAGTTATTCCCATAACATTTTGACTTGTTCTAACACCGTGTATCTATGTATTTATGTATGTGTGTACGTATGTACGTAGGTGGGTGGGTAGGTGGTAGGTGGGTAGGTGGGTGGGTAGGTAGGTGGGTAGGTGGGTGGTGGTAGGTGGAATAGGTATAGGTAGGTTGGGTGGGTAGGTAGGTGGGTAGAGGTAGGTGGGTGGGTAGGTAGGTGGGTGGGTGGGTAGGTAGGTGGATGGTAGGTAGGTGGGTGGTAAGTAGGTGGGTAGGTAGGTGGGGGTAGGTGGGTAGGGTAGGTGGGGTGTTAGGTAGTGTGGTGGGTAGGTAGGTGTAGGTAGGTGTATAGGTGGGTGAGTTAGGTGGGTAGGTGGGTTTAGGTAGTGGTGGTAGGTAGGTGGTAGGTGGGTGGGTAGGTGGTGTGGTGGTAGGTAGGTGGGTGGTAGTAGGTGGGTGGTAGGTGGGTAGGTGGTATGGGTAGGTGGGTGGGTAGGTGGTGGGTAGGTAGGTGGGTGGGTAGGTGGGTGGGTAGGTGGGTGGGTAGGTGGGTGTAGGTAGTGGGTGGGTAGGTAGGTGGGTAGGTAGGTGAGGTAGGGTGGAGGTAAGTGGTGGTGGTGGGTAGGTGGGTGTGTAGGTAGCTGGGTGGGTAGGTAGATTGGTAGGTAGGAAGGTGGGTAGGTGGTGGGGGTAGTGGGTGGTGTAGGTGAGGTGGGAAGGTGTGGTGTGGTAAGTAGGTGGGTGGGTGGTAGGTGGGTGGGTAGGTAGGTGGGTAGGTGGTTGGGTAGGTGGGTGCGTAGGTAGGTGGGTGGGTGGGTAGGTAGGTAGTAGGTGGGTCGGTGGGTGAGTAGGTGGGTGGGTAGGTAGTTAGTTACGTAGGTACGTAGCTACGATTACCTCACTCTCTCTTTAAATGACATTCATCCGTCATTAGGGACTGTGTCTTCCACCATGTGGACCTAAAGCCATGTAATTATATATATATATATATATATATAGAGAGAGAGAGAGAGAGAGAAGAGAGAAGAGAGAGAGGTGTGTGTAAGTAATTAAAGACATATAGGTTCTAGCTAATATATACTATACTTTTTTTAATAAAATTAATATATTTAATAGAATATCAAATGTTTATTCAGGTACCTTCTCAGCACCTGATGCCTGCCACTGCACTCTATTAGGTGACCTGGTGTCTAGGGGTAAGTGTCGGACTTCTATGCTGGCGCCGGGGTTCAATCCTCGTACCAGCACAGATTTATCTGATTTACCAAACCCTTCCTTCACCTCTGACAAGACATCTTGTGAATGTGGGAATGCCAGGCCTCCACCGTGGTTCGGATTCCACGTTAAACTGTAGGTCCTTCATTTCATCTCACAATCACCCTACCATTACACATTAGCGTAAGTGCGTATAACCCGAACGGGTAGTAAGACGCGGTGCTAATAATAATAATAATAATAATGCACTCTATTTAATTAATGATCTGAGCCTCAACCGAGCTCACATTGGAACCACCCCCCGCTCTACACAGTGATACCGCCCGTCCCACAATTAAGTGTAACGGGTTGAGGATCTTCAGGGGAACTTCAAATATATATCAGGGCCCACGTGCTGTTAACATATCTAACCTCGATGAGCTAAACAGAGTATTAATAAAAAGTCGTGACGATAATAATGCTTCCTAATCAAGATAGGTCTGTAAAGAATCGTCATTAATAAATAATTAAAATGTCTATAAAATTTATAATTTTAAATTATCCTACTATACTAAACATACTTACTACCCTTTAGGGTTATACGCCTATGCACTAATGGTTGAGAGCTTACCAGAATTTGCGTGTAGGTAGGGTATAAAACCATTTTGGAAAACCACCTGCAGTTTACCCAACCGGAATTTGAACTTTGATTTCCCCGTCATCAGCAGTCTAACCTATTGTGAGAATAACGCCTTAGACCATGCGGCCACCGAAGTGGTTCATCATTTTGTTGACGCATAATTATTCTTAGCGTAAGTGGTGAAATCTTACTACTATTTTTTGTGTGCTACATCTTACTATTCTTACTATTCGTAAACCATATATTTACAATAATAGGGTACGGATAAGGGAGGTTTAATTTAGAGGGAATGCGCCCGCATTTTTATAAAGAAAGAGAGGAAGCACCTTCTTCGGTGTCCGCGTGGTCTAAGGCCTCACTCTCGCAATGAACAAAAATCCTGATTAGGTGTACTGAGGATTTTTCACTCTTCCTACGCTCAAATGTGAGTACACTTCCTCTAAATTCATCCTTCATCCTTAATACATTAGTGTAATTATTACATTTATGACCTGGACAGGTAGTAAGATGCAGTGCTAAAAAAAGGGGAGGAACCATTTGATGGGAAAAACCCGATAACACCCAGCAGGGATTACAACTCCTCCCTGCAAACTCAGTCCAGACGATACCGACCCTTGGCCCACAAGACAACATAAACCCTGGTAACACCCAGCAGGGATTACAACTCCTCCCTGCAAACTCAGTCCAGACGATACCGACCCTTAGCCCACAAGACAACATAAACCCTGGTAACACCCAGCAGGGATTACAACTCCTCCCTGCAAACTCAGTCCAGACGATACCGACCCTTGGCCCACAAGACCACATAAACCCTGGTAACACCCAGCAAGGATTCTAACTCCTCCCTGCAAACTCAGTCCAGACGATACCGACCCTTAGCCCACAAGACAACATAAACCCTGGTAACACCCAGCAAGGATTCTAACTCCTCCCTGCAAACTCAGTCCAGACGATACCGACCCTTGGCCCACAAGACCACATAAACCCTGGTAACACCCAGCAAGGATTCTAACTCCTCCCTGCAAACTCAGTCCAGACGATACCGACCCTTAGCCCACAAGACAACATAAACCCTGGTAACACCCAGCAGGGATTACAACTCCTCCCTGCAAACTCAGTCCAGACGATACCGACCCTTGGCCCACAAGACCACATAAACCCTGGTAACACCCAGCAAGGATTCTAACTCCTCCCTGCAAACTCAGTCCAGACGATACCGACCCTTGGCCCACAAGACAACATAAACCCTGGTAACACCCAGCAGGGATTACAACTCCTCCCTGCAAACTCAGTCCAGACGATACCGACCCTTGGCCCACAAGACCACATAAACCCTGGTAACACCCAGCAGGGATTACAACTCCTCCCTGCAAACTCAGTCCAGACGATACCGACCCTTGGCCCACAAGACCACATAAACCCTGGTAACACCCAGCAGGGATTACAACTCCTCCCTGCAAACTCAGTCCAGACGATACCGACCCTTGGCCCACAAGACACATAAACCCTGGTAACACCCAGCAGGGATTACAACTCCTCCCTGCAAACTCAGTCCAGACGATACCGACCCTTGGCCCACAAGACCACATAAACCCTGGTAACACCCAGCAGGGATTACAACTCCTCCATGCAAACTCAGTCCAGACGATACCGACCCTTGGCCCACAAGACCACATAAACCCTGGTAACACCCAGCAGGGATTACAACTCCTCCATGCAAACTCAGTCCAGACGATACCGACCCTTAGCCCACAAGACCACATAAACCCTGGTAACACCCAGCAGGGATTACAACTCCTCCATGCAAACTCAGTCCAGACGATACCGACCCTTGGCCCACAAGACCACATAAACGTGTTGGAGGTAGGTAAGTGTAAGCAAGATACAAAACAAAAATAGGTTATTATTTATTTGAGATATTCAACGTGCACTTTCTGAACCGACTGATTATATCAGCACATGAGAATGTCGATGATCTAGCGTGAAAGAACCCACCAATTTTGTCGGGAAATGTATTTTCACATACCTTCCAAGGTTATTTAACATGCCACAACTGACATGAGATCGACAGATTTACTTCCCCTCCGAAGGAAATTGTGCTACGTATTTTTATCACTCAAGAAAAATCTGTTGACCCTGGCTGGGCTTGAACCTACGAGCACTTTACCCCAAAATCACTAAGGTCAAGAAAATCTCTGTATTTCGACAATGAGTACTTTTTTCAACTGTTTTTTATCCGCAATCTTTTTGGAATTGTTTCCTTAGTGACACTATAGCACACTTTGTTTTTGTTTTGGAATATTTATTTACTGAACATGTTTGATGAAACTAAAAAGAAAAAGACGTTCAAATTAACATTAAACATACTACAAATGAGTCCCCACCAAAATCAATACAAATGTACACGTCTTGTCTTCATTAAATAAGTTATTAGAAGTAGGATGTAAATAGTTACCATATTCACGTAACTGATGGTAGAGTAACTTAACAAAGGTTTGCAGACAACACGGGTATTTCTACTTCCAAGAACTCAACCAAATCCTGGCTTACCTTATAGCCAGTGGAGAGGTTTCAAAATAGTTGGTAACCTAGCTATTAGTAAATGGTAAATTGAGTCGTTTTGGTAGTCAAATCTCCCCATACGACGGAGTAAAGGTGTTTTTAAAATGTTCAGTCGGTGACCTGGTGGTCTAGGGGTAAGGTGTCAGACTTCTGTGCTGGCGGCCGGGGTTCAATCCTCGGTCCCGGCAAAGATTTATCTGATTACCAAACCCTTCCTTCACCTCTGACAAGACATCTTGTGAATGTGAGGAATGCCAGGTCTCCACCGTGGTTCGGATTCCACGTTAAACTGTAGGTCCTTCATTTCATCTCACAATCACCCTACCATTACACATTAGCGTAAGTGCGTATAACCCGAACGGGTAGTAAGACGCGGTGCTAATAATAATAATAATAATATAATAATAATAATAATAATAATAATAATAATAATAATAATAATAATAATAATAATAATAATAATATAATAATAATAAAAAAATAATAATAAATGTTCAGTAATGTTAGAGAACGTCAGGCTGCTTACAAAATACGGGTGGCTGTGATGAAAGGTGAATGTCTACAGGCGGTGTATTATGGTGAAGCCCATCAACAGATCGTAAGGAATTTTCTTGATATTTAATCTCTCTTTAAATAGTTTAAAACAGAATTAGAAAACAATAATTGTTGTTGGAGGTGCTGTGAATTTCTCAATACGCCAATAAGCCACTAGTTAAAGGATTGAGAAGAAATTAGAAAAAATATAGATTACTATTTTTAATATGTTTTAGCACCGCGTCCTACTAAACCTTCAGTTTATACGCTTATATACTAATTACACTAATGGTTTTAGGGATTATGAAAGCTATATTTCAGGTAGTGTACCAGCATTTGCGTGGGGGAGAGTGTAAAACCATTTTGTAAAAACCATCCTCAGTACACCCGGTTTGAGATTCAAACCCGAATTCCCCGTCATCGACAGTCTAGTCTACTACAAAAGTAGTGCGTTAAACCCCGCGGCCACTGAAATGGGAAGTATATATTATTAATAGTACTTTTGGGTGGTGCTCAAAAAACCCCTAAAAAAAAACCCCTTTCTCCCCGTTAAGAACCTGGTTAATTATAATTGATAAAAATTAATTTTTAATCCTTTATTAATGGATACATTTGTGCGTTAAACAATATAAGAATAATCTCATTCGTTTGCTGAAAAAATGTCCATCTTTAAAGTATGTCAGTGGAGCTGGGTATAATAAATAAGCACTCCAGCGCCACTAGGAGCTTACTACACTGCTTCTTACTGCCCTGTAAAGAAAGGCTTCGAGTCTAGACTAATAGATAGAGTGGTTTTATTTTCTTTCCCATTTCGAATGACGTACTATCTGTCCTTAGCGGAGGAGGGGATTGGTAGACAACCTTTTTATTTTATGGACAATGGCTTGAAACCTCAAATACAACGCGCACCTCCATGCGTTATTCAGAGGCGTGAAATAAGTGGAAGGGGTCAGACTCTCTCCTAACAAGGTGTATAAATTAGCGATCAGTCTTCTCTTCTCATGAAAAGTGTTCGTACTCTTGAGGGATGTTTCAAGGGAGAAAGGGTGTATTACCCCTGTTTTTTAGAAAGTGGGAGAGGGTGTTGTAACTCAGCTCATTGGCAGGTCGAAGAAAAACGAGGACAGGGGGAAGAGTGGGGATAAGGTCTGGTTCTTTTGGAAATCATTGTTAAAGGAAGGTTAGTTGATTAAATGGAACTTTGTGGCTTGAAGACGGAGATAAAAATTATTCTTCAATTTCAGCACCAATATTCATTCCTTCCATAAGTTTTGAAAACGTTACGATGTTGTAACGATGTTGAAGGGAACAAGGTCAAAAAGCAGTGGACGAATAAAGAGAATTAAAATAAAGGTTTTTCTCAAGGTCTTTCACGTCTTCTTACTACCCGTCCGGGCTATCCGCATATTTACACTAATATGTTAAAAACTATTAAGGTATAATTTAAAGGAAATATACCAGTAATTGTGTGAATGAAGAGTTATAACTATTTTGTAAACACTACATTATCACGCCTGGGTGGGATTTGAGCCCAACCTACTCGTCACAATAAAACCAAACAAGACGAGACAATTGACTAGTCCGCGTGCCCACCGGTACGGATTATTTTCCAGATGAATGTTATAGCATTTTTTATTGGCTATGCCTCTGGTCATATAGGGCTAGATTACGTTGTTAATTAACTTTTACTTTACATCCATCAGTGTTTTCAAACTGTGACCTTGGTCAGTTTTTTTATTAAAGTCATATATTTTTCACTACCGGCTTGCTAGGCCTGTCATAACTTCATATGTCTTATAATCTAACTTAAGACTATGACAAGCACAACATCCAGTCCCCAGCCGTTAATTATTCACTGTGATTGGATAAACCCATATTTTCATCACTGATACATTTTTGGCCATGACAAGAATCGAACCCGGGATCCTTAGCTCAGTAGGCAGATAAGCTACCGACTGAGCTAAGGGGTCGAACTTGTTGATTAACTATTGGATTTAAAGTATTGTTAAATTTTTTTTTTAATATTATGGGGACCTAGTGTCATAATACTAATTCCTGAACAATGGTTTGTTTTTTAGCACCATCTCACTACCTGTTCAAATTATACGTATCCTGAACAATTGAAATAATATAATATATAAAACTGTTACATTGATTCAATCTCTCCCCCCCCCCCCAAGATTTAAATCAACCTCTCCTGGATCAATAAGTGAGTTCATTAGATCCGACTATTATTATTCAAACAGTAAAATTAAGTAATGGAAGAGCATATTATTTTAAGTCTATAATAGCAAGGTGTTATTCCACGGTTGTACAGGAGAAATATCGGGTTGACATCTCTCTGAGAATATTAAATCATATTAACAAGATATCATAGTGTGTCTGATAGACTTTACTCGCTTGATGATAATATCTGGATTAGTGAGTTTCAAGTAATAGCCAATGAATATTCGTTAATTAATTGGTTGTCTTAAGAATAGGGGCGCAGTCTCACCCCGGTCTAATAGAAGATCCGCTTCAGTGGTGCGTCATTCTCATGTTAGCTTGACCTTTTTATGACAGTGAGATCGGGGTTCAAAACACGGTTGGGTCTATTGAGAAGGTTTTTTTTCCTAAGTGGTTTCCCATTTTCTCTCCATGCAAATGCGGGCAGACTACCTCTAAAATTCTTCCTTAATCATCCCTACCCCATCAAAGTATGCATACAACCTAAACCGTAAGACGCGTTGATAATAATAATAAAAACAAAGAGCAGCTATGCTTAAGATGGATAAAATTGGAGCAGGTTGAAAACCTAAGAAGAGACTGTTTCGAGAAATTGCGGGGTAAGACCAAGTATCTAGACAGTTGGAGAGGTATCGAGAACGCTCTTGCGTCACAGGGTAACATGTTAGGTATATGTAACCACTTGTGTAGTAGATTAATATGTTCAGCCTCAATAAAGAGAAGCTGCTTTTGAACATCTTTCTATACTTGAATCTATACTTCACTCCCACGACTCACCCAATTCTTCAGGATCTCAGGTCCATCCAGACTATATAACGCCCCACGGCGCGATGGTAGTAAAGTAGTATTATCGTCCACCGTAAACATGGTAAGTTACAGTTATATAGGTATCATTATTATTTTACTAAAACCTATTGCCAAAATGACTGCTCAACTACTTGCACCGGTGTGCGCAAGGACATCATTATTGTAAGATCTGGTTTGCCGGCAGCAAGGAGGTCGGGCTAAAACTTCTGCCCGGATGTACTCAACTGGCTTGTATTGGCTTCACACTTTCTCTCCATGCAAATGCGGATATATTTTATCTACTTTCCTCTAGTCTCTATCCCGTCAGTGTAAATATTAGTACAGCCCAAATTGGTAGTTTATATGCTCCTTCATGACAGACTGGAATTACCACTGCACACTGGGGGTGACTATAGCCTGATTTTGGTTGGAAGAACAGTAGAGAAAATTTAAACATATTTATTTGCGGTCAACATTGATAATATTTACGGTATTATTTGTGTTATTCTATAGGTATTGATAATATCTATCAAAAAATGACAGCTGCAGATAACATGACTTGATGTATTGTAGCATTAGGCTACGAGAATTGCCCCATTGCACCACTCCCAGCGCCGATGCAGAACATCAACGCGAGAAAATATCAATCCCAACTACGCACACCTGTGGCCTCAATTAGACTGACCACCAGTGTTGTTATGAAGTAGTGACAAAGAACTTGAGATCCAAAGAGCTCTAGCAACAAAGACACTTTACTCGTCTATTGTTCTAGGATAATCTCTAAGCTCTAAGAAACTGTTTTGAAGCTATGGTGTCATGTGCGTACTGTTCCCGAGTTTTCCATATGTTGTCTCCCACCCTTTTTCCCGTCATCCATTTTCTCTGGGTTGTGTTGTATATATAGTGGCGGCAGGACATCTTTTCGTCACTCTTGGACTTGATTATATTTGGGGAACGAGAAGCTCCGGCTTCAGATAGTTAAAATGTAAGGTCTAAATTCTCTTTGGCAAGTTTAGTATATTTTCCCTTTATTTAAAAATTTCGTTACATATTTCAAAATTCTCTTTCGGCCATTTTTTAAATGCTTTAAATAAAAATAAGATGTTTTTTTTCTACGCGGTTAATTTTGTAACTTAGTCGTGTCTATAATATCGATCGTTGAGATAATGTCGATGTAATTACTAGCTCTGGGCGGGATCGATCATTGAACTTGGGATATTATCGATATCTTTAACCTTGTGAAATAATGTCATTATTGAATTCTATTAGTTACATATTTGATATTTTGACCTTTTGTAAATATTTGGAAATTATTAATGGGGTTTAAATTTACATAATGCGTAGAATGATCTTATTTTACTATGAAATCGTTAAGCTTCAACGTATAGTTAGTTAATTGTCTTTTGAGAAGTTCTATGGAATATTTTGTTATTATAATGAGATTGTTTAGCGTTAACCGCATAATGGAATAGGGGTAATTGTTCTGAGATTATTAAGATATTTTTGGATCCATTCTTGTGTTTTATAAGAAATGTATTTTGCTAGTTAACTAATGAGGATAACATAATTATGACAGTTATTCCGTAAAGAAACTTTACTGATGGAAGTCTTGACGTTATGATAAGTTTGTTGTTTAGCTAAATCCACATCTGATTATGTTGTTGTTCTTTAATGCTGGCGCTCAAAATAATTAATTGATGTTTCTTTTAAAACTTCGCTTGTTGTCAGAATGTGGGAATAATAGCTTGTCGAAAGCTTCTTGTATATTTCAAAGATTTTCTCTATATAATATATTATTATATATTTTCATATGATATTAACTTCTTGATGAATAAATATCAACTTAAAACTAGTTCATGCATTTATTAGTCTAATGGTTCACCATATCCATAGGTAGTGTATTTTTAAATGTCTTTTCGTTTTACTTTAATTTTGGGATATATACCTTTTTGTTAATGAGCTCTATGAGGCTGACCGTCCATATATTTACTTCCGCAACTGGTGTGGTTTGATCTCAGGCATTCAAAGTACAGAACTCCGACCGCTCACTCCTATTACTCCTTTTTTCGCACCCTTTTTATTCATTGTTGTTTGGACCTTCTGTTTATTCCTTATTTGAGTTAAGGAGGGTTCAGTATGAATATATTAAAATTGTTTTAGTTACTTTAGTAACTAACTTCTTTGTTCTTCCTACCAAAATCATACTTAGCGTTGCCCTCTTGCCGAAGTCATAGCAATGTCCACGTGTGTAATTAATGGAGTTATTGTACAAGTGGGTAATTGCTCAACTAAGTAATTGCACATGTGTGTAATTGCTCAACTAAGTAATTTTAAATGTGTAGTTGTACGACTGAGCGTGATACTTGGCATAAAACAAACACCACTGAGGGATTCTGACGCTCAAAGAGAGGTAGTCTCCTTGATGACGGCAAGCTACCATCATAACAGACAAAACTGTCCAGCATTACAGAGACATACAATCGCGTGTCTCAGGGAAATCTGCTAATCACACCTCTTCTGTCGAGACTTGATACCTCCTTGATCAATACACAGCGACAGTTTGAAACAATAGCACTTCATCACAGCAAGGGAGAGATTACTTCTTTCTTGGGTTGTTCAAACTCTTTCAATTGGCTCGAGCCTTCTGTTGTGAGCTTCAAGTTTGTTTGTAATGCTGCACTGCTCATTGTTCATCCAGAAGATCCTCAACTTAGGCACGTGGATTAAGACATCAATCTGGTCTGCTCTTCCAATGATAGGGAAGGTTGGGCTTCAAATCCTGGCTGGGTTTTTACTCTCCTTTCGAGGGTAGACTTCCTCTTAAATCCTATCCACCTACTTCATTAGTGTAAATATGCGGATAGCCTAGATGGGGTTCACATAAGAGTAGTTAGTATTTGAGTCATCATAACCCTTTCCTGAGAAAGTTACAGACATTTCTTAGTGAGTGTATTGATGTTAATTAGTTACTTACTTACTCTATGTCAGCGGTTCCCAAACTTTTTGAATCACGGAGAACTTTTCAGGAAATAAATTCTTCACGGAGCACTATCGTTGCCCTGATGCTAAAGGCACGCATTTGCATTTATATATATATATATAATATATATATATATATATATATATATAAACTGTACTTTTAAATTTTTTTGTTGATATTTTTATCCTATAGCAAAAGCACGAATTATTTTTCGAGTCCTAAATATCTTAAATTTTTGATCTGAATTTAATTTTTTCCAATTGAAAATCATTGAAAATTTGAATTTTAAATAAATTTTTCTCAAAACTTAAATTGACATAAGGGCTACGATACTTTCACCTACATAGGTACTTAACTGAATGACAATAGTATTCACGATAGAAAAGCATGTTTCAGAATTTTGGCATGTTAAACATACAGTTTTAATCATTCAAAATGTTATTTTCTCCACTATCTTCAGATAAATAAGAAACTTACTTAGCTACATTATACATAAACGAAAAATAACAACAAAAAACTTAAAGTAAGGCAACACATTTGATAATAAATTCAAAGTAAGTATTATTAGTCCACCATATTATGTCACCCACATAGATATGGTATTTAAATCCATTTTCACCGTTACAAATAAGTTACTTGACATCAAAAAAAGAACTATAAAGTATAGACCGCGAACTTAGATGTTAATGATAGGGATGGGATTGTTTTGCTTAATATGGCTATATCTGGTTGACTATGGAACAGCTCTAACCAAATATCTGCCTTTGCCTTGAGGCGAGATCTGTATTTTGTTTTAGTGGATACATAGTCAGAGAATCCTGATTCACATAAGTTGTGGTAAAGGGCAGAAGGATGATTTTCACTTTATCTGGCTAAACTTCAAATTTGTCTCTTAGCTGACACCAAAATTATAGTAGTGAAATCTTAGTTGCAAAAGTCTTTTTTATCACAGAATCTAATGTCAAATCAATCAAG
This sequence comes from Timema cristinae, assembly GCA_039000515.1. NCBI lineage: Eukaryota > Metazoa > Arthropoda > Insecta > Phasmatodea > Timematidae > Timema > Timema cristinae. The sequence goes on from JBCFYV010011164.1 coordinate 49,472,635, forward strand.
CACTCATGGTGTCATGTCAGATAGAGTGGATGTTCCGACACAACCCGATTTTTTATTATTTTCTTTCTTTCGTGGTGTTCTTTCAGAAAATAACGGTTGAAACTATAATTAACACTGCACTGCGACTTGACTTGTTTCAACTCTCGACTGAACTGCAACTGACTGAAGGTGTGAAGAAACTTGAAGTTTTAATATGCAATAAAAACTTTCCAGAAAATTCTGAAAAGGTGTCAAAACTAACAATTGTATCTGAAAGCGCGGCGAAGTTCTCACAGAGACAGTGTTAATTGGCACCTTCTAGTGTCTCTGTCTGGTTTTGCCACGTGCGGTCTGTGTGCTTCGCCAACGTTCTTGATGTTTTGCATGGTTCCAAGAAGATGTGGGTGGGAAAGATGACTGAGATGACGCATGACACGCACTTTGGCTTTATAATACTTGCTATCTACACTGTTTTACAGCACGCTGCAGGAGCTAAATATCTTACACCCAATACTTACATATACACATTTCATGGCCCCACAAATTCACAGTTTTGAGAACTTGTCACATTTATTTTTCTTTCCAATCTTTTCGTGGAGCACTTTCGAGATGCTTCACGGAGCACACTTTGGGAACTGCTACTTTACGGCATTAAGAGCTCAAAAGTTAATTGCAGCACTCACCAAAGTACACCACCTATCCCTATCTTGAGCTAATTCTATCCAGTTTATTTCATTACACCTTCTCTCTCTCAGGTCCATGCTAACGTTATTCTCCCATCTGTGTTTGGGTATTCCCATTGGGGTTGCCATTCAATACCCTGAACGTGGTTCTAGTCTCCCATTCGTGCTGCATGTTCTGCCCACTGTAACCCGTGAGATTTTATTACGCTAACAATGTCTGGTAATGAGCAGAGGGTATGTAGCTCATCAATATATATAGCCTACTACACTCCCCACTATCTTCATCGATTAATTATATTAATTTGTTATAATTTTATTTTGTCGTGTATGTTTTTAAGAAAAGGGTTATTTAACAACTGATGGATATCCACATCGGCGGTCACATGGCCTAACACATCACTCTTTGTGTTGAACTGGGTTGCTGGAAAAACTGAAGTAGGAGTAAAGAAGGTAATTCTGAGAAAATGCACCTGCATTAGTGTGGAAAGGCAATGTAGAAAACCATTAATAAATCATATACGGGAAACAACCCTCTTGAGTTTGTCTTAAGATGCAAATAAAAAATCACCAGCAATAGTTTCGTCTAACAGCCAAGTGACTGGGACATTAGAGACGTGATTTAGTTTTAACCACAAATCGCATCATAAGTGCAAGTTTTTTTCCCATATATTTCACCTGGCAACAGAGAAATTGGAATATGTGAACTAGTTTATTTCCTTTTAAAATAATCATTTTTCAATTTTGTTGTATGTTTAAATCAGTTATGTTAAACTGATTACCATTTAAGTTGTGTAAATATTTATCTGTGGGTGGAGACAGTTCCCAAGAATGAGGTTATATAAATTCCTTTGAGAAGAATTACATAAACTTGATTAAAATTAACATACTTAGGCAAAAATATGTTTGTATCATTGCTTTCAAGGATATAAAGGGAAAAAATAGTTTAAAATATTGCAAACACAAGAATAAATAAAAAATAATATATTATATTTTATACATAAAGTCTCTGAATATGACTTACAGTATTACATTAATGGCAATTCAAACAATGAGTTTACATCACATGTTTATAAAATAGGTGTACTTTCAAATAGAAAACTGTTAAAATAATTGAAGAAAGTTTAAGATAGTGCACAAGTTTAATAGTAGTGTCAAAGCTACTCATCCAAAATAAGTTTAACATTTACTTTTTTTGTATTAAATTCTCCATCTTGTTCAATAAAAAAAAAACCTAATGGAAAGTATCATCAATACACTATCACTATGCAGCATCAAATTATTGTTATATAATTTCACTGCTTCATACAACCTTTTGAGGGTTATTTACAGTTGGATTAATAATTTTGAGAGAGACCACATGTCTGCGTATGTATCCAAATTCTAAAGGTCATTAATAAAAACAATATAAGATGAAAATATGGTAGGTAACAATCAAATACGTTACACTACTATACTATGCCTAATTTTACTTTTGAAAAACATTCTAATGAAGCCTATTTTATCCACACAATTGACAAGCAGGATAGAGCTTTGAAAGGAACCATAAACACCACTAAGTTACCGGTACATAACAAAATTTATGAGATAGATAAAATATTAGCCAACTACAAGCATTACAATTTATAAGTAGTTCTATATTAAATATTAGTCTATATTTTTGAAGAGTACTTCCAAAATTTAAAAAGATTTGGGGGCAAGTGAATTAAATGCGATTATTTTGAATAATTATGTAAAGATTGTAAATGTACATCAATAAGGTATACAATTTATCAATAACTTACAAATTAGCACACACAAGATGTAGCTGTTATCTGTATGAAAATAAATATATATCTGTGTCCAATACAATTTAACAGTGTTATCAACTCAACTATTTTTCATTTTTACTCATTATTAAACTATATACATTTCATTACATATAACTTCTTTAACAAGACTATAGTCGAGCCAAACAGCAATCACTTTCTTCTAACAAACAACTAATTTATTTTTCTCAATTTTACAAAATAACATTTATTTTAATATATTTAATGAAAAGTTTATTACATGGAGTATTATCTTTGTGGTTGGCCTAATTCTAATTTCAACAATAAAAATACATATGAGTTGTTAGACTAACAATACATTTAAATCAACTCATTCCAAAATTAATTTAGAAATGAAGGTATTCTCAAGTTCAGATTTAATAATTTTGTTAATGGTGCATAATGAACTAGGATTCAAACCTCCTCTCTCTTAACACAAGGGATCCAAGATCTAATGATCATCAGTTATCTAAGATTAGATTCTAGTAGAGACAAATATGTATTACTATGAAAATGTATTTGTTTTCTCGCTCAGAGAATTTCTCAAACTTATCATACCACTGAGTTTTATTAATCATAACATATTTTTTTAATGATAATAAGTTTGATAAACCAATTTAACCCAGCTGTCAAAGTAATATCATGGACTTTTTTTAAACTTTTATTTTCCTCTGTATGGATTTGTTTATCTTACAACTAGAGCTTTATTAAACTTTGGGACAAGGGTTTATACTTAATAACATGCCAGATATTTATTTCCTTATTATATTAAGAGCTGGTAGGAGTATGTGGTATAAATTGGGAAAGTTGGGAAACACTGCAGTAAATATTAAGAGCCTAAACTTTTGTATGTTTGTTCTAGAATTGATAAGAGCTGGCACTACAACAGGCAGTCAACCTACCAAATCATTTAAAAAGCCATGCCATGGTCAAGTAAACTAGAGCATTATTTGTAAGCGCTGAGCTATGCCAATGAGAGGTCTTAGCTAAGTGATTATCAAGAAGGATTTGAGTAGTTCGAAGCGTTCAAGACATGGATCTAAGTACCAGAATTTCTAAGAAAAACAAAACCGTAATAAACGTAAAGGTGGTGTTATACAAATTAAAATTATTACCTTCCTCACTTCACACATTAGCAATCACAATTTTTATATTTATTCCCTACCATTAATCACATAAGACTCTTTAAAATGTTCTAATCACAATCTCAAGTTTTGGACAATATATGCTGCATATTTTATTAGTGATTGTAAAATATCTAAAACGTTTAAAGAGCAAGTGATTTCCTGCTGTGGAGTGAACAAGTTGTTGGCATCTGGTAACCATACCTATCACAAGGGAAGGGAGCCTAAAAAAAATATTATTTTTAACAAATATGTTGATCATAAAAAAAATGTTAAGTGTGGGAATGACATCTAGCAGTTCAGGAAGACGACCAGTTAATCCATGGTTAGAAATCATTGACCAATGGGAGTGTTTTTCTGAAGTCCTTACAGGTTGCTAAATAATCTGGTGAGGAGGGACACCCCCACTTGTGTGTCAACTCTCTTTAGTATGTCACAGTGGTCACTTGTGTGTCAACTCTCTTTAGTAGTGTCACAGTGGTCACTTGTGTGTCAACTCTCTTTAGTAGTGTCACAGTGGTCACTTGTGTGTCAACTCTCTTTAGTAATGTCACAGTGGTCACTTGTGTGTCAACTCTCTTTAGTAATGTCACAGTGGTCACTTGTGTGTCAACTCTCTTTAGTAATGTCACAGTGGTCACTTGTGTGTCAACTCTTTAGTAATGTCACAGTGGTCACTTGTGTGTCAACTCTCTTTAGTAGTGTCATAGGTGTCACTTGTGTGTCAACTCTCTTTAGTATGTCACAGGTGTCACTTGTGTGTCAACTCTCTTTAGTAGTGTCACAGTGGTCACTTGTGTGTCAACTCTCTTTAGTAATGTCACAGTGGTCACTTGTGTGTCAACTCTCTTTAGTAATGTCACAGTGGTCAATTTATCGACACTTAGATTACACATTTAGCTCCGAGGACTTTGGTTTATCAATTGTTTTAAATCAATATAATTTACATCTGCATCTAGTATTCTATATTAATTAAAACCATAATGAGTAAATGTGTGTTTGACAACCATGCTTAGGTTAGAGAATTGGAGCATCAAGAAGGAATAATGAAATATAACAACTAATGGTTAATTTATAATACAAAACCTATACTTCATTTTTTATGCTATTAATCCAAGGAATTTAATGTGATAAATTTACAATAAAAGTAAATAGTGTTTTACTTACTTAAAATAATTCAATTTCCATTCAATATATTATGTGAGGGAAAAAAAATTAATTGGTAAACATGAGACAACAACAACCAGATCCATCAGCTGACATCACTGAAGAATTAACTCAATATGACTACAAAACATAAATCAACAATTAGGATTACGTTAAAAAATAAACCAAATTACTCCATGCTACCCCTCACTTCTTTTTTGTGCCCTAGTCATATATAAAATGGCGGTTCAATCAATCAGCAGCTGTGACACGTTACATTTCTCTTAAATGACAAACAGTAATGGAAGAACTAATTCATCACATATTTTAATACACATTAAAGTTGAATCCAAACTTAAGTTTGTTGCATTATTTAATATTTATTTGACATGAATCGTTTAGTCCTATAATTGTTATTATTAGATTTAGTTATCTTTGAAACTCACTTCGGTGGCCACATGGTCTAAGGTGCTGCTATGTTTGCAGTAGAATAAACTGTCGAAAATAGGGAGATCAAGGTTCAAATCTCAGTTGGGTGTCCAAGGGTGGTTTTTACAAAATGATTTTCCACTTCTCCTCCATACCAAATTGGGTATACTTTTTCTAAATAACCCGCCTCGGATGGCGTAGTTGGCTAACACGCTTGTTGTGTTGAGCTTGACTGCTGAGGACGGGAAGATCGAGGTTCGAATCTCGGTCGGGTGAAATGGGGGTGGTTTTTCCTAAATGTTTTCCCACTCTCCCTCCACGCAAATGCGGGTTCACTTCCTCTAATTCAACCTCCCATTCCAAATCAACTAATTCTAAACATATCGATATAACCGTTAATTATATCTTATAGCCTCTTATAAACTCAAACTAGTTGGTATAGACCCATGTGGTAATGGTAAAAAAAAACTTTGGAACATTTTATCTAATGACAATATGACTAAAATAATTTATCTAATGAACTTGGTCCTTAATTTTTGGAAAAGACTCAATGAGGCATTGCTTTAGTAAATAGAACTGTTTAAAGTGTTCCAAAAGCTGTAAAAAGATGCACGACTGTTTAGCTTAGTTAGAGTAATATGATACATTTTTAAAATTATTCTAAATATACTTAATTCCCAACATATTAAGGGTGGATGAAGATTAAAAACTTCGACTTGGCTTCAGAGCATATATCATCTTTGACTTTGCGTGGGGGAAATATCCTACCTTCGACAATACCAAAGCTTCAGCAGTAAAAATATTGATAGCTAAAATACTCAATTTATAGAAAATTAATGCCATTCTGAGCTGTTATATACATTATAAATCAATGTTCATATAAAAAAAATTCAAAAGTTGAATTTTTAAGTTACGATGATAGCTTAGTAAAATAAAATTAAATATTACAAATAATCATGCAATAAAACATTAAGTAATTTAAGTGCATAAATAACCACAATATCATATTTAAGAGAACATTCAAAGTAAACTTTTTAAGATTATTTTTTTATTTAAATTCAACATTTTTAACTCTTAAAAAAATTTTCAAAGTCATTTAATCCTTTCTTTATGTATAATCAATATTTTTGAACTTTTTATAAATCGTAAATCCACTTAACACTGTATTAAATAATTGTTATTACGGTAAAAATTATTAACACATCAGTTTAAAATTTTATTATCTTAGCAAAGTATGACAGTTTTTCAAGAATAAACTAACAAAAATACTCAAACTTCGATTTAGCTTCAAGAATATTTCATTTACTCTATTTGAGTTCGCTTAGGAAAAAAGTGTAAATTGCATACACCTATAAAATATACTTTCTTTTTTTCCAATTTAAGGATAGCAATAGTCACGTACACCTTTGCTCAGTTGGTAGTGTCTTTCTACTAAGCTAAGGGTCCTGGGTTCGATTCCCAACATGGCCGAAAAATTTATTGGTGAAATGTGGGTTTACCCTTTCAAGTGATGAATTAATGGCCAGGGGACTAGATGTTGTGCCTGTCCTAATCTTAAGTTAGATTATAAAGCATGTGAAGCTACAAGGGCCTAGAAAGCAGGTAGTAGAATCATTATGATTTGAATAAAAAATTGAACCAGGCCACAGGCTGGAAACGGTGAGGGATGTAGAAAAATAAAATAGTTGTGTGAATCTTATTCTTCCCTTGATAAATGGCAATTTAAAAACAAAAGGATTTGAAAACATACTTTCTAGAGTCATGGCATTTTATTTATTTATATAACAGGAAAACAAGTGAATTACAAAAATGTAATTGTAAATAAAGTTGTTTATCTTTTTTAGAAAAGATGGATGTCTTAGGTTAAAAAACGTATATACCTGGAGAGTGATTCGATGCCTCAACCATTAGTAGTCGTAGTAAGGTTGATTCCCAATAAGTTGGAATTTTTTAAAAGTTAAAAAGTTAGTAAAGAAGAATTTGGTTGACGTCTGCGTAACAAATGTTTCTTATCTTTTTATTAAGTAGAAGTCGAATTTCGCCATTTGTAAAAAGACCACACACGCACGCACACACACACAGCACACACACAGCACACATGCACGACACCGCACACACACACCACAAATATATATATATAACATTAATAAATATGTAATGGTTTTAGTGTTTCTTCCAACTTTCAGAACAGGCCAAAGTTACAATAAATGGACAACCTGTGGCTGGGTCAGTTTAATGAAATTCCTCTATCTCCTCATCTTCCTCTATCCTTCCACCATTCTGCTCTTCTCACTTGCAGACTATGTTATATACTCTTTTCCCTACAGTCATACCTACTTAATCTCCTTATTTTTTTTTCACTTCCTCTCCTTTCCCATCTCACTACACGCCCATACCATCTCAGCCTTGCTTCTTCTACTATTCTCAATTTACTCCTGTGCCCCCTTCTTCTCACCGATACTTCATTCCTAATTCTCTTGTTTCTCCTCGTGACAGCTAACATGCTCCTCACAAACTTCATTTTCACTACCTTTACTTTTGAAAGAGTAGAAATATTAATGTATGTAAATATGTGTTATGTGCTTACTTTTATTTGTGCTTTATTTTTGTACAATTTTATCATATTTACCCATCATATCTCTATATCTCTTTTCACTTTATGAGGTAATTGTATTATATTTGTAAGGTGGTATAGAAAAGGTGGATAAAAACATATAAAAGGAACAAACAAACTATGGCTTCTACAATGAAAAAGAACACAGTTCACTCCTGGTATTGGAAGCAGTGTTGAGTGTGAATTTAGTTGTTCTTTTAATTGTAAAAACAATATTTTATTTGTTCCTTTTATCTGTTTTTATCCACCTTTCCTGTACCTTCTTCCAAGTAGAATAAATATTTATCTATTACATATTATAAAAACTATCTGGCGTGCCTAAAATTTGGTAAACTAGTGGGTTTCAAATAATTTGATTTTATAAAATAAATACTTAAATAGACATAAAGAAAATTGATAGGAAAAATAATGTTCGTAAGTGACGAACTGGTGATTATATTTTTTGATAAACTAAAATAATACAAGGCTTTCACAATTTACCCGAAAACGTGATAGATCTGAAGACCCATTCAAAACACATAAAGCAAAATATAGGTATTTCGATATTGATATCTAAAATACTCAATTTATGCTCAGTTGTTGCCATTCTGAGCTGTTGTTATATAAATTACAAATTAATATTCTTATATTACATACAATTGTACAATAAAACATTTTCTAAGTGATTTTAGTGTATTATGTTATATTCAGTAGAAAGTCTCTGGTCCGCCCTAGGCTAGTCAGCTGCTCCGGTTGGTCCGACCGCAGCTCAAGAGCATGCATGTACCGACTTGTTGATGACTGGTCGGCCATTGTTGACAAGCCATTGTTTACTCGTCAGTTGTTTTGCTACCTCAAAGAGCCGGCATCTAGCATCTAGTGCGTGGTAATTACTCGTCGTGTGTAGATTGTGTTTTGTGTACATAGTTTTTACAAACTTTACATGATATCCAAGCAAATGATGTTGATGAGTGGCTTACTAAATGTGATGAAGATTGTGAAACAAATGAAGAACTAAATGACGATGAGATTGTTGACGCTGTTTCGCAAGTTCATGAAGAAACCGTAAATGAAGGCCCTGATGATTATGATGATAACGAATCGTCTGCCCGTGCATCACATACGCAAGCCAAGAAAGCTTTTGATGTTGCTCTTCAGTACATCGAACAGAACGATAGATATCTTGTGGATCAAGAAATGGAAGAGCATTGCAGCTAAGTTTAGATTGTATTATTTATGTATGTATGTAATACAATACTGTAAATATTAGTTTTCTTCTGAAAATCCGACCATACTCCCTGCCCCACAGGTGACGGATTAGTGAGGTTCTACTGTAAATAACTACAATATAATATAGGTGTGTGATGTTCACTTGTTCAATTCATGGCTAGCTCTAGCTGAATATATGAAATATTCTCTTAAGCAAAATATTTTAATTTAGTTGTTTTATGCTTCAATAAATATTACTTTGTGTTTTATGCACTAAGATCCCTCAGATTTGTTTTTACTGCACAATTATTACTAATGTTTCATTTTATTCTGATAGATCAAGTTCTGGGACATTTAAATAACTTACATCAGGTTTTTTCCTATGAATATTAAATTGTAATGTTCATTATATCTTAGTATGTCAGTAATTAAACATAAATAAAGTATGTGAGATGTCAATATTTTCATTGAAGATGATTTGTAATTGTCAAAGCCGTATTTTTTTTTTTTTGTTCGAAGCTAAGTCAATGTTTCAAAGTGTTAAACAGAGAATAATTAAGAAAAAATATTTGACTTTCAATTCACCTTTGATAATATTTTATATAATAGATTTTAGTTCGCTTCGAATTGAAAAAGTGGGCTCAGCCTACCTCTTGTTCAACTCAAAACAAAAGCTGCCACTCTTATAGTGTATCTGGAGGGATTGAATTCAACTGGAGATTGAAATATTTTCTACCAAATGTAAATTTTCTGTCTTTTCATTCTTTATACCTATATTACAATTTATATTAATTCCTTGGCATTTTAACTGTCAGAGCAAGAGGAAAATTGTTTGGAGACTATTAAAAATCTCTGTAGTTTAATATTTTCCATTTATTTTCTATACAAACCATTGATAACCAATGAAAACAGCACCAAAGTGTAATTAAAAAAATAATCTCTGTCCAGATATATATTTTCCTAATCAAATTAAGACTTTGCGTATTTTATGTCTACCACTATCATTTTATTCTGTTCTCAGAGCAGTGTGCCGCTACTGCTAATAGCAGGCAAAGCAGGCAAGCTGCAATCCACACAGTTCACCCAGAGATTGGCACACGTGGCATGGTAGACGTGCCCCGCGTATGTCAGCCTACACGCGTCACTAGCTGCATCTGGAGCCACAGCCACCAAGCACACGCCACATGCTGCAGCGATGCTGCCCTCTGCACCAGGACATTCACACTCTACCTGTGCACAGCCCCATCTCAGTCAGCTCAATAACTACTGCAGTTCACAAACTCGTCCAATGATGAGGTTTATTAAAATTAAGCAAATTTATACTAAAATCAATGCTATTAAGTCAAATAGATAAATAATTAACAGATGTGAGTTACAGATGGGACATGAACACTTGTGGTTAGGTGAAAATGTAAGCAAATAAAAGTTAGGAACATACTCATTTATATATAAATAATTAGGTATGCATGCACCTAAGAATGTGTGTAATTAGGCACACAAGCTACCAGTAGTACATATTATATGTTTTAGATAAACCGATGTGATTTTTATCCAAGGACTAAACAAATATTTAAATTTAACCTTACCAACAGGAAAAAAAGGGTTTACCTCATAAAGTAATAGTATTATATTACATTATATTATCTAGCCCAGGGGTCGCCAGACCGCCGACGCGAGCTACCGGTAGCTTGAGGTGGCATTTCCAGTGGCTGCCACTCTCGCATCTTACCGTGCATCTCTAATCATTGCAAAAAAAAAAACCTTATGAAGATTGTGAAATAATAAAAGAAGCATTTTTAGAGGCTACAGACGCATTATTTGACAACTTTAAAAATAAAGATGACATAATATCAGCGATAAAATCTACTCAGCTTTCTGCCAATACCATGATGAGGCGAGTTGATATTATGTCTAGTGATGTTATTTCATAGTTGAAAAAAGACTTAGTGTAAATGTTTTTATTTCTCACTTCAACTTGATGAATCAACGGATGTGAATGACACTTCTCATTTAGCCGTGTTTGTAAGGTTGATTATCAGTGATTTTTCTGTAAAATAAGAACTTTGAAAATTATTCCTTAGGGGCAAGGTGAGGATATTTTCTCCAAATTCAAAACATTTATTCCTTCTGAGAATATTCCTGTACACAAGATTGTCAGTATCACAAAAGATGGGGGATCCAGCTTTTACTGGTGTTAAAAATGGGTTCATTGCTTTGTGTAAGAAAGATTAAAGTTTTCCACAATTTGTTTCTTACCACTGTATTCTTCACCAGCAAACACACTGTGAAATTTTTTTTAAATTCAATAGGTTATGAAGCTTGTCACCATAATTGTAAACCAAGTGAGGACTCATGCTCTTCAAAGACACTCGTTCAAGGCACCGACAAACACGCTTAATTGTCAATATGGAGACCTCCTGCTCCATTCAAAAGTACGCTGGTTGAGCAAAGGACGAGTCGCCCATCATTTCAATGATCTTCTGCCAGCAATAATCATGTTTTTTAAAGAATTTGATGCACACTATCCCAAACTTGAAGATTTTGAGTGGCTGCAGGACTTTGCGTTCCTGCCAGATGTCACAGAAAAACTCTATGAAGTAAATCTCCAACATCAGAGTCAATTATTTAGGAAAGGATATTTGATATAAAGGCATTTTCCAAGAAACTTGAACTCTTGGAGAAGATCCTCAGCCGAGGAGACTTCAAACATTTCCCCTGTTTGAAGAATAAGTTGGATAACGAAATAAATCTCGAGCCCTATTCTGGAGAAAAGCCCATTGAAATAATCTCTAACCTGAGAGCAGAGTTTCAACAGTGGTTCTGTGATTTCAAAAAGTTGAGCTGCTAACACAGTTTGTTTCAGCTTCTTTAATGGAGAGTGACATTGAAATATTATCAAGTTGTGTCACGCAACATTTTCAGGAAGATGACCCTTCATTATAAATGGAGCTAATATATTTCTAAAGTGACTTATCATTGAAGAGTGTTTCAAGTTTAGGATAAGTATGGCCTCTTGTACCAAAGGAAAAATATCTAGTTCTAGTTCGTGTTGCACTCAGAGTGAAGGCTTTGTTCTGCTCAACCCACTTGTGTGAATCATTTTCAACTATGAAGGTTGTGAAAAACAGATACAGAAGCAGGATCACAGATGAACATCTCGATAACTGTATTCAAATGGGGGTTACAAGCTACTCACCTGACATTAAACAAATTGTGGATGAAAGAGAGTGCCATTATTCTCAGTAACAGTAAGTTATACATACAGTTATTTTTATATTTGACTTTAATTTAGTTTTTAAAATGAATATTCATGGTACTTATATTTCTATATTATTTGAATTACAATAATGAAACCAAGCCACAGAGCCCACCTCTGTTTGTAAACAGTCATTGTACAGGTTAACAATAATGATAATTTTTTAATCTGAGTAGCTCGTTAAACAATATGACATTTTAAAGTAGCTCCTATACATAATAATTTTGGCGACCCCTGATCTAGCCTATTAATACTATACAGGAAAATTATATTATTTTAATAATTTATAATAGTCTTACAATGATGCCAGCCTTGTTGTAGAATGGCTGTAGAGAAGTACTCGAAGAATCAATGTTAATAAGTAAAGCATCAAATCTAGGATCTGGAGGAGTTGTCTGTCGGTAAGACTTCTCCACTCTATGACATACATTCATCACCTCCTGCAAATCTGGCATACAAACACAGCTATACTATTATTATTATATTGGGTGGTCAAATGATCGAACGCATTAATCTTGCATATTATTATTATTATTATTATTATTATTATTATTAGCACCGCGTCTTACTACCCGTTTGGGTTATACGCACTTACGCTAATGTGTAATGGTAGGGTGATTGTGATATGAAATGGAGGACCTACAGTTTAACGTGGAATCCGAACCACGTTGGAGGCCTGGCATTCCCCACATTCACAAGATGTCTTGTCAGAGGTGTAGGAAGGGTTTGGAAATCAGTTAAATCTGTGCCGGGACCGAGGATTGAACCCCGGCCGCCAGCACAGAAGTCTGACACCTTACCCTAGACCACCAGGTCACCATCTTGCAATTAAATGAATTGTCGGTTACAAGGGGGTCAGGGTTTGAATCTCAGATGGATGACTGAGAGAGGATATCCCATTAAGGTAGAAAAACACTGCATAAAAACTATATTTCACCGACAAGACAAATCAGTCCATAACTTAACAGATAAGGAAAAATAACACGAGTTTAAGAGTTGTCGGTTTAACTGATATTTTTAACTCTTCCATCTTCATTTCATTTATTTTGGGTATTTGTCTTGTAGACGAATCCAACACCTTAGCTCATTTGGTAGCATGTCTGTCTGCTGAACATAGGGTCTTGGGTTTGATTCCCAACATGGCCAAAAAAAATTAGTATTGGTGAAATGTGGGTTTACCCTTTCACTGTGATGAATTAATGGACGGGAATTAGATGCTGTGCTTGTCCTTGTCTTAAGTTAGATTATAAGACATATAAAGCTACGAGAGGCCTAACCAGCCAGTGGCGGAAAATATATGGCTTGAATAAAAAAAAACTGACCCAGGTCACAGGCTGGAAACAGTAATGGATGTCAAGTCTTATAAAAGAATAGGTAAAATTTGTCAAAGAAATGAGTATGCACCGGAAAAGGGAAATATTGGTCTAAGAGCTTAATATGTCTGGTTTGAGCTAGGGTGATGCACAAACAAGAAATACAAAGTGTAAATTATCCTAAAAATCATATTTTTTTCCAAATTTAAATATTTAATTTTGGTATAGTTATATATCTCTATATTCAGCCATTTTGTTTTATTTTATTTAAATATGCTTTATCTCATTCTATTTGGTAACTTTCCCACACTAGAGCTGTGTGCGGTGTGTTTATTTCCTGGTACTAACTTTTGCTGATGTCAGTTTTTCACAACTTTTCATTATGATGTATCCTCCTTGGTTTGGACAGGAAGTCTTGATAGAAGGGAGGGCATCGTGCATTCTTTGCTAGAAACCTAACTCGTGTGCACGTCGTTTGACAAGAATCCAAATTTATCCACATAATTCTGATATAAATCACATTAAATATGTGTCTAAAGAATAATTAAATAGTTACGGAATTTTATATTATAAAAAATAATGTGAATTAAAAAGTTTTTTAATGAAACAAATTTATATAGGAATATTTGTACATAGAATTTACATCTCAAAAGAGCATAGTATAATGGATACCACAATAGTTAACTAGTCATAAACTCAATAAAATACTAAAATCACCGGGCAATAGTCACATATACCATAAATAGCACATAGCCAGCCCAAAGTGGGGCATGTCAGTGCATAAGGTGAGATAAGGGCAAGTGTGTGAGTGAGAGGAAAATAATAGATGCAGATAAAGGAGATATAATGGTTGATGTAAGCATTTTATTTACTATATTGACCCAGTCACAAGATGAAAACAGTTGATGATGATGATGATGAAAACTATGTGTGTCGATATTAATTATTATGCCCAGGAAAAAAATATCATAGAGTTATGGCTGTGTGAGAATGACAATATGTTTTCAAAAAAATTTACAAAAATAAATGGCATATTTAAAAAATGTAATAACCTTCAAATAATGTTTCAATCAATAATGTATATATGACTATAAAAGTATACTAAGAAAACCAAGAACTAATTTTATAAAAGAAAAAATAATTAGTTTTTTTTATATAAAAGCGATCAGTTTTAAGGTTCTTTATTTAAATATCATACTAATTAGAAATTTCTTTAAGTAAATCAAAAGGAAAACGTATAGTTTTATACTGATTTGCTTTAAGTAAAAATGAATAGTTTTGTTGAGAAAGGAATTTATTTACCAATTTAATCAATTTATCATTGAAATATTTTTTTGTACAAGAGTTCACCAAACCTTATGCTTTCAAGAGTTTATGAGTCAAGCTGGCAAAACAAAATTAATCCAAATAATGTTATCTATTTCATTTGACTTTAAGCCAATTAATTATAAGCTGCAAATTATTTTTGTCCCCCAACAAACATTTTAATAAACGGTCTAAATATTAATGCTGATTCATAGTCAAAATATAATTAATACTGTTGGACTAAGTGTAATGTGTAAATATATTTTTTCACATGGTTATGTAATCTGACATAGTGAACATAACACAATATTTTATGTTGTGTATTCTCTCTTAAGCAAAACCTCTTTGCACTATCAGCTATCTAATAATAGGAAAATTAATAAGAAAATACTTAAAAAATTGGTATGAACAAATTAGAAAGATAAACACAATATGTATAATCATTCGTGCCCAATTTACCATGCTTTTTCTGTATTATCTCAAATATATGTAAAAAAAAAGTATCAAGTAATTAGACTTTGGACAGAGTTTTGTCAGATTTCAGGAGTATGATTTTTAGCCTGCTAAGAATTTTATCTACTATTACATGTTTGACATAAGGAACCTTACCTTGAAGATAACTCCTACCCTCGACAGCTGTCAGAACCTCCATTAAAACCTGCTCACTGGAGACAGAGGAGAAAGTGTTGACAGCTGATTGGAGCAAGGACAGACAGCTTTCCATACAGCGGTACCACTCCATCACCTGACGCTCTCGGCCCTGGGCAATAATTAGATAAAGAGACTTTGGCATAACTTTTACTATTCAATAAGTTTAATGTTACATTTTATTTTTTCTGTGTATTTTACTATTCATCCTAGCTATCCACATTGAATTACACACACTAATTGAGTAGGGATAAAGAAGGTAAAATATAAATGCATCCATAGGGAGGAAGAGTGGTTAACAATTACGGGGAAAGCTCCTTCCAGTTCAGTCGACCTTCTCGTTATTGACAAAACAAACAAGATGAGCATGGTTAATGTGCAGTGCATTGATCCGGGTTTCTTTTGAGTTTTACTATGTTGACATAAAATAAAAAAATATATGAAAAGCTAGTAAGCCAGTTTGTGGTGTATAATTTTTAATATATTGTCAGACCTTTAAGAAACAGGAGCCTTGTTGTGAGGATAATCAATCTGTGGTAATAGGCCGGCACACCATGAATTGACATTTAATATGACTTTGTGGAGATCTACAAGCCTGTGTTATACTTTAGTGTTCCTGTCTTATCTAAGCCATATGGGTAAGGTTTAGTTTACATTTTCTGTATTGCAAGTAAAAAATTTGATTATTAATTGATTAATGAACTTGATAAAGAGATGTATATAGATGACAAAATGAAATGAATATTACACCTCAATAACAGTAAACTTGAATAAATAATTAGGACAGTTAATTGTATATAAAATAGTTCTCATGTTACTATTTTTATTTAGAGTTAACCTATTTATGTTTATCGAATAATTGAGAAATATTTAGATAGTAGGCCTACTATTTAACTTATAATATACCGACACACACACACATAATATATATAATATGTGTGTGTGTGTGTCGGTATATTATAAGTTAAATAGTAGGCCTACTATATATACTATTATATATATATATATATATATATGTGTGTGTGTGTGTCGTATATTTAGTTAAATAGTAGCTACTATCTAGATATATATATATATATATATATATATATATATATATATATGATACCTTAGCTAAGTCAGAAGCATGTCTGTTTACTGAGATTTGGGTCCCAGGTTCGATTCCAAGCATGGCCAAAAAATTTATCATTGATGTAATATAGGTTCACCCTTTCACTGTGAGGAATTAAAGGCCAGGGACTGGATGTTGTGCCTGTCCTAGTCTTAAGTTAAATTATAAGATACATGAAACTATGACAGGCTGGTAGTGGAAAATATTATATGGCCTGAATTAAAAAACTGACCAGGCTACAGGCTGGAAACAGTAATGGGTGTGAAAGATGTATATAATATATATATATATTTATAGTATAAAATATTTATTGTATATAAGATTTTGTATAAAATATTTTACTTAGTAGAAAAAGAAATTCTTTAAATTAAGAGTTGTTTATATCAACATTTTAATCGCCACAGTAAGTGTCAAATTTTCTTATCAAAGAAATAGTGAGTCCTATGTCAGTAATATTGAAAAATGACTCCTGAATATTAGAATAAACCCTAGAACTTTTGACTTTACGCACCAATTTTATATCACTGAGCTATGGTTCATCCCAAACTCAAATTCATTCACTACACATAGTTTTAAGTAGTTAGTGATAGACATGTGATAATGTCCGCTACTTAATAGGGGCTATCAGAAAAACAGCCATCATTGATTCAGGGGAAAATTTTGTGCTGTTTAAACAAGTTGATTAATCTAAGAAAGTTGTGTGGAAATAAATGCAATCCTGGGAAAGGCAGCATACCATTACCATTTAATATTTCGTCCAACTATGTAGGTTGAGTGGTGATTTTTTGTTCTTCTTGTATGGAAAGTAAGAAGTTCTATATTTGATGTCTTTTTAAGAGGAATTTTTTGTGTAAAATATCTAACTAAGTTTTCATTTTAATGAGTTTTAAAATCTATAATAAATAATACATGTTTTATTCTTACCTGTGGGGATAAGTCAAACACAATATCTGTTGCATTTCTTTCTCCCGAGTTTGGGAATATTTTGAGGTCAAGACTGGGCAGGGAGCCATGACGACTGAGTGTAAGTGGGGGGAGCTCCAGGCTGCTTACCGATTGGCTGTCATAAAATAAAGCATCTTTGTTGCCTACTCCCAAAGTTTCATTAAAGAACAATGTGTCTTTTGGTTCTTCACCTAACTGGTCATCAAAAAACAAATCTTTGTTATTAGAGTTAGCTTTTCCTTCTTCTTCCCATACTTCGGTACTAACAAATTCACCAAAATCATCATCCTCCTGTTCTTTTGAATTATTACCAATCTTACCATCAATGTGCCTAAAATCTAATGATCCATTTTGATCGTTATATATTTGTCCTAAAAATTTATTCAAGCTTTGATTTTGTTCACTTTCAACTAAAATATTCTTTCCTACACATGAATTAACAGGCAATGATTTGATCGGCACTTGATCAAATCTGTAACCGGAAAGGTCATGGCTTGTCGAACTGCCAGAGCCTAATTCTAATATAGTATTTTGATTCACTATTAGTTTACTCCCCTTAAGAGAATCAAAAGCTTTGTCACCATCAAAATTCAGAGTGAAGAAATCACTAGACAAATCAGAATCTATACTAGAGCTGCCCACTGCAAAATTTAAAGAAGTAGCATCAGCCAAGTTTGAGGTAGGTTTGAAAGATTCTTCTGTTGGCATCATCTCAGAGCTCCCTCCAAAGTCAAAAGTGTTCCAGTCCACTGCAAACTTGGCTGGCTCTGAGGTGGTACCATCTGTGACTTGCCAACGAACAGGACTATTGTCCAAAAGGCTTGATACAATTGTAGTGGTACCCTCTCTTTTAGCAATGTCTGCAAATGAGTCCTCAGCCGAGTGGAAATCACCAAAATCATCCACTGAAGTGGAGTTAAGAGTTGGTTTTTCCTCTATGACAGAATCTTGAGTACCAAATGATAAATCTCTTAGAGCACTATAACGGTCCTCGTCGACTGACATTAGCATGCTGCCAGTGGCAAGCTTGGTTTCACATTCAGGGGTGTCATTTATTGGGGGTATTGATGTCCTTGTAGTTGGCGGCGCTATTCTAGCAACACTTGTATTTTCTTCCTTTATTTCCTCTTGAGGTTGCTCAAGTTTAACTGTTTTATCATCATCAATAAGAAGTAACTTTGGTTGAGAACTGGTTTTAATGTCGGGTTGATTAATCAACAGCGTCTGTCCTGATGGCACTTTCTTTTAACAAATAAGTCTTTCCTTGAGGTGGTTTTACTGAACATTTAGGAAACATATTATCAATTTCTTTAATGGGCACATCTTTGGCTTGCTGGAAGTCAGAAAAATCTTCGTCGGCCGCCACTGATGCAAAGTTTGTGTTTGCTTGTTGCCGAGTGTTGCGATGGTGATGGTGATGATGTTTATGGTGTGGCTTACTTTGTTTTGGAGCACTGAGGGAATGGTTGGCAAGCCTAGAGCCAATCCCTCGACTGGTACTGCCAACCACAATTACACTGGGAAACTTTTGAAATGAAGTGCTACTATCTAGTTTTTCTTCGGTTGTATTGGATGGAACAGTGACATGTGACATTGTACTTGTGATTGGGGTGATATTTAAGCTATTTATAGGGGGAGGGTAGAAGACGGATCTATGGCGGCACTCTGAAAATCTGTGAAGTCATCAAAGTCATCATCAAGATTGGATATACTCGGTGCTGTTTCAGATATTGATGTTGTGTTGGAAAGAGATGTGATGTTCAGCTCCTCCCGGCGCATCTTCCCTTGATAGTTTGAGACCAGCTCCATTGTGGTGGGCACCACGCTCGGGAGGGTTATATTTGGAATTGGTGGTTGTGGAATGAGATTAAGTACTCCTAGATTGTTGAAAGTGCAGCCACTCTGTGAAGAAATAAATCACAATATCAGTTAACTATCCTATTTTAATTATGTCAAGATTATGTTTCTACAAAAATAAAAAAAATAAAGTGTGCCAAACATTGTTTGTTAATATTCACAAAAATGATTTATCATTTTATTTTTTTAATACTATAACATACTTTTCAAATACAGCACCTTTACCACACATTATTGTAACTTAAATTTATTTTCATAATTAATTCAAGCGTTATACTAAATAGATGGATGGATGGATGCCAGAAAAGGTTTTATTGCACAAAAATTCATTTATGAAATGAAATATACAAATTATGTTTACATTTTATGACAATATGATCAATATAAGTTCCTGTCAAGTGAGATCAAGCAGGAACAGTTGACTTCCATAGATTAGCATGTTTTCAAATTAGTTGAAAAACACTAATAGTAATAATAAAGGATTAATGGAATATTATAGTGTACCTGTGCAAGAGCTACAAGAGCCAGCATCACATAAAGTTCCTGTTCTGTCAACTTTCCTGCAACTTGTCTGTTGGCGAGACTCCAGATGTATCCCAGGACCTCTGTCGGTAGTCCAGAGGTCAGCAGCACCGCAGACACCCTGTTAGTGTCGGCAAAACCATCCAACTGCCCCACAAGGTTCCATGTCTGTCGATACACAGCAGGCAGAAGGGGAGAGGAGGGAACCATCCAGGAGGGGTATACTGATGAGACGAAACTTGGGGCAGCAACACTTGAACCATCAGCCCTAGGTAGAGTCTACATGACACAGTGAAATCAAATTAAAATATATTACATTGTAATTTTCTCCGATATTACTTGCTAATCATAGAATATTCTACAAAAAAAACTGTTTGTATTACATTCTTTAAAAAATCTCTATTTGAAATAACTAATCAATGACCGTGAAGAATAAATGTAGGGGAAAGCTTCCAAAGTGTTGTTTATGGCCAACATCATGTCTAGTGGGGCTTAGAAAAAGTGTGATTGTTGGAATATGGAACAGAACTTATAATGAATTCGACTCATTTGTATTTAATCTGTTTTCACACCAGTTGAGGAGTAAAACCATCCCAATCGAGATTAGACCAGCATTGCAAAGGTTGTTCAGTGTCTGAAGTAAATGCTTTTAGCCTCCTTCTTAGGGCTTTAAGAGCTTCTCATACATTGAATTAGCAACAACAACAAAAATTGGAGCTCTGTGGTTAAACTAAAAATTGCATCAAAGTGTGATTTAATACATTCTTTGCTTGACAACAGTGAAATTGAGTTGAGTAAAATAAAATTAAGTAAACTTATAGTCCTGTGTCCTAATTCAATCATACTAATATAATTCAGAAAAATGTAAATTATGTGTTAAATGAGGAGTTCTTAAATGCATGAATAACGTTTATCTAATACAACTTGAGCCACATGCAGTACTTTAGTGTGATTTATTTTTAAATAAGTTACAGTCAAATTAAGACCAGTAAAGGCATATTACAATTTTATTTAGATTAAACATTAATATTTTAAAATGAAGAAACTATTTCATTAATTCGAATCTTGATGATGTCAAGTAAAAAATGCAGAAATTACACTTTGGTTAAATTCTGATTTAAATGTTGATTGTGTAGACCTGCGTGAAATCCTGGCTAATAAGCCGCTGAGTAGGTGCTCTTGAAAGGTCAAAGACCCTGTGTTCTCAGTCAATCAAATTTATAAATTTAATAATGGCATTTAATAAAGAGTGTTTTTAATCTTTTTTTTTGTAAATGATGCAAAGTAAGGGTAATACGGTTCAATATTCAACAGAGTTTCAAATTTTAAATTATAACTGAATTTCCTAGAGTTATGCTAGAAAGGTTAATTCTAATATCTACCTGATTGATTCTTGAATGTAATTCTGAAGTTTCAGGTTTAAATGTTTCTTTCCTCCCCATAAGGTTCTCAATTAATTTGTCGGCACTCACAGATTGCTGTCGAACAGAGTACATGCATAAGTTTTAGTCCGGTTACAAACAAATTACTCACACACACATAAAACTTAGAGAAAATATTGCCATCGAAAACCAGGTTTAAAAACAAAAGGTGCTCATTATGAAACCGTTTAGTCATCGAGAAATCTTTCACAGATATTCCTTCTATTTTAATATCTTATGCACCAATACTGCACATTTGGAGATATTCAACCTTAAAATTATAAAATTTTCATAGAGAGAGATATAAATGTGTGTGTCTGGCGCATAAGACTGGCCCAATATGTGCTATAAAACCTTTTAGTCTCACGCCTATTCCATATTTGCGTTGAAAGTGTACTGGGCTTATGCTTTGTGTGCTAAGAATTACATGTAGCTATTTAAACATCGTTGCAATCTTTTATTAAGAAAATTGCCCTACTTTTATTTACTAAATGATTTTTTAATTTTTTTTAGAATTTTAATCCACATCTACTGCTCTATAATAATAATAACAACAACAGCTAAACCAATTTAAAATAAAACATTTAACTTTAAAGACTATAAAAATAAATTAAAATTATATAATTTATGTTATATACTTTTTTTAAAGTACCTTACCCAAGTCTTATACATAGATATTTTAAAAAAAATTTAGGCTATTAATTTTCAATATTTTATGTTATTATTTATTATTATTAGCACCGCGTCTTACTACCCATTCGGTTATACACACTTACGCTAATGTGTAATGGTAGGGTGATTGTGAGATGAAATGAAGGACCTATCAGTTTAACGTGGAATCCGAACCACGGTGGAGGCCTGGCATTCCACACATTCACAAGATGTCTTGTCAGAGGTGAAGGAAGGGTTTGGTAATCAGATAAATCTGTGCCGGGACCGAGGATTGAACCCCGGCCGCCAGCACAGAAGTCTGACACCTTACCCCTAGACCACCAGGTCACCAATATTTTATGGTATTGCAATTAATTTTTCATGAGAAAAATTTTGGAGTAGGCTCATATGTGAAGAAAGTTGACTAGAGATTTTTTTACACAGGCTTACATTTGAAATTTTTGGCCGTTACTGCATACAATACCTTACTCCAAGATATAAGTCTAATATATATTTTATTTCATGAATAAATATTTACCAAGGAAGAAAGGGATTTTAAAAAGTTTTTAAATGTAGGCCAATTTTTTTTACATACAATATTATATCCATTTAAAATTACTTATTTACTTAAAATGGTAAATAATCTCTGCACTAACTACAGTAGCCCCATGACTTCTTTGGTGCCGACTGACAGCTGACGGCTTTGTAAAGTTACCAGGCCAAATTATGTATCCTTATGCCAAACCATATGATCTGCAAAAACATGTGTTTAGCAGCTGTCACTTCTGACAGTCAAAATTTAGGTATATACCTAAATGTTGACTGTCAGAAGTCAGCTGTGAGCTGTCAGTCAGCACCAAAGAAGCCATGGGATTACTGTATGTGTGTTTGCACTGTCACTACTGTCACTAACACTGTCAATTTGATTTACGTTTATTTGTTGCATTTATCACTCGTATTAAGTTAGCTCAAGGCAAATTTAACATTATATGAGATGAGATTGGCTTGTTGCACAAAGGGTTAGTCATATATACATAAAGCCTTATCTAAAACATTTGGGGTTAGTTTGATATGATTTCTAGTTTCCAAGCAGAAAAATATATATTAAGCTAGATCTATAATTAGGACTTAAAACCTTAGTATAGTCAGAAAAAATACCAAACTAAGACAAAAATAAGAAAATACTTTCTTCTCTTTAGAACCATGCATTTTACTACCTGTTTGGGTATACGTACTTAGGCTAATATGTCAATGATAAGGAAACTAAATTTAGAGGAAGTAAACCTGCATTTGCGTGGAGGGAGAGTGGAAAACCATGGCAAAGAAAAAAAACTTCAGTGAATCCGACAAGTATTTGAACCTCAATTTCTTCGTCGTAGGCAATCTTGTCTAGTGCAAGAGTAACACCTTAGACTAGGCCTATATGGCCACGAAACACATGAAGTGTTTTTAAAATCAATGTAACTTTTTATTATAGCAAGTTATATAATTTCAAATAATTTTTAATCAAACCAAGACATCTTATTAGGTCAACAAAGTATAAATAAAAGCCTAAATTTGTGTTTTTTGTGCTCACCATATCTTACTACCCACTCATCCAGGGCTACCTCCAACTACTGTAATTAAAATTATAGTAAAAGTAACCACAAAAAAATGTCTTAGAGAGATAATGAAGGAATAATAAAATAATATTTTGTTATTATTATTATTATTATTATTAGCACCGCGTCTTACTACCCGTTTGGGTTATACACACTTATGCTAATGTGTAAGTGGTAGGTGATTGTGAGATGAAATGAAGGACCTACAGTTTAACGTGGAATCCGAACCACGGTGGAGGCCTGGCATTCCCCACATTCACAAGATAGTCTTGTCAGAGGTGAAGGAAGGGTTTGGCAATCAGCTAAATCTGTGCCAGGGACCGAGGATTGAACCTCAAACCCCCAGCACAGAGGTCCAACACCTTACCCCTAGACCACCAGGTCACCTGAATATTAAAAGATAAATAAGTCATGTAATATTATTAAATTTGTAAATGTGGTAAACTTTAAAAAAATAAATTTTTTGAAGTCTCAAGTGTTTTTAATCATGTCATTATAACTAGTTCCTTGGCACTCTTTGCAAGCTGAAGCCTGACCTTTTGTTATTTGTATTTTAAAATCCATATATAACTATTCAACATTTTAATCTTCACCTTGTTAGTTGAGGCAGCCATGAGGCGTAACCTCTGCTGCTGTTTCAGATATTCCCTATGCTTCTGGTCATCAGTGGCTGCTTGTTGTTGTTTGGAGGCAGGCAGTACCCTTGCTGTTGCTGGGGCCACATATTAGAAGTGGCCAATGTAGGTAGCCTCATTCCAAAGGCCGGCCGAAGAGCAGGTGTGTCTGCCCGAAAGGGGTGCCTTGAAAACACATTATTGAACTTTGTTAGTAAATATATTTTATGCAATTATTTTAATAGTGTGTAATGTTTATTCTGTCATTTTCTAATTTAAAATAATGTCATTAAATAAACAATATTGTTTTAATAGAATGGTGATGATTTCATTCACAAGTAGTTTAAAAACATTATTCTGCTTTTACTCCACCTAACCTACCTGTTAGCCATTTGGTTTAATTTAAATTCACGGATGGCAAACACGTCTATTTCACGTCATGCTACTTTTCCTTAATTAAATTAACAGAGATACAATCAAATTAAACAATTTCACACATTTTTCATTTCAAGGTGAATATGTTGACAGTTGTCACCTGATCAGTTTTTCTAGCCATGATGTTAGGAGAAATATAAGGAGAATGCGCTGCTATCGCTTGGCATTAAACGCTATATTAAATAGGGTCATGCTGCATTTCTTAATAAATAGATATATTATTGATTCAATTTAAATAATTAATTTTAAATTTTGATCAAATTGATTGAAGAGTGAGTCATTGAATGCTACGGAGCTTAAAACAAATTAATAATTACATTTAGCAATATTTCTTGAGTGTCTTTAGCTTACTTAAGGAAAAGCACCTACATCTAATTTTATGAAAAAAGGTGTGTGTGCACCTCATCTTAGTAACTGTTTGGGCTATATGTATATTTACACTAATAGGGTAAGGATGAGGAGGATACAATTTTGAGTAAATTTACTTGTGTTTAGTGGAATTAGGGTATAAATAAATTTAACAAATTCTTCCTTAGTGTACCCAACCAGGATTTGAGTCCATCTTATCTAACCAGCAGTATATTCTATTGTGATTTCCACTGATGCGGTTCAAGATTTTAAAATGAATATAGTATAGTTGATTGGTTATGGTGAAGAAAAATTCATCAATAGTGTTGGGATGAGTGCTGTGTTGTATTTCTTGACACTTGATGCTATTCTGTGTTTGTTGTTCAGGCCTATGTATAAGGGGGAACAATTATTAGAGCTAAAATTAGTTGTTTTATTTAGGCGTTATGGTGCCTTCTTGCAAGTTCAAAAACATACGCTACTTAAATCTAGAATCTGAAAATGTCACTATTCCAGGAAGACATAGCTATATTTCTATACATAGCTAGGAATATAAACTTGGTTTCTGAATACAACATTTTCTGGTGGGAACGCAGGTATATTTAATTAAATAAAACTACTGCTATTGATTGCCATTAATCCAAAAACTTACTCGTGGGGCATCACTACACAGTGAGAGGTAATATTTAAAAGTATGTGTCCAATGGAATTGATTTCACGATTTAGAACATTACAAAGGTCATTCCTGTTCACAAATCTCACAGTTCACAATTACTTTACGTAGGGCCATATAAATAACTTGTATTCACTATACAACAGGCATCGTGTGCATTATGAAAGAATGTGCTGAAAGCAAGACAACCATAAATGGTGTAGCGAGGATTGGAATTAAACTTAGACGGGGACCACTAGTAGGTTAATTCTCTTGTGTAAAATTTTATATATTAGCGGAAACTTGTGTATGAAGAAACAATTTTTGCCAAAAATGTTTTTAAACAATATGGCCTTATAGCGGTTAGGCCTCAAAGATTGTTTTATATTGATTGCCTCTAGAAGCTATTTAGATATTTTTTTTTTTATTAATTTGGGTTTAATTTGTCCTTCTTTCACTCAACTGGTTATTGTTTTTCTTGGTTAATTGTTCTCACTGACATCTGTCCATCTGCAGCTTATCAAATTTTAAGAACATGGTAAGGGGAGAATGTAAAGCACACTCGGATAATACATCCAAAGCATTCTTCAGATTTCACTAAAAGTGTCTCGATTTATTGTACCATAGCCTAAGTTCGTCTCACAAAGTACCTTTGTTTTGCTTATATGACAACGTGCTACAAGGTTCTGAATTATCACATGTCTATCGGGTCCAGTATTTAGTTCATAGACAAAGCTGAAAGCTAGAGTATGATTTACACATTGCCTCATTATCAAAGTTTAAAACTGGCACCAAAGTTGAGTTTTAATAACAGCTCATTTCTGGAGGGAAAGAGGTCCAGTTAGTACCCCCACCCTCTAGGCTGCACTACTACATTTCAGTATTCAGTACAATCGGAATCTGGGAAGAAGGTAAATAATTTATAACATTTGATGATGTTACATCATACTACCCCCATACTAATCTTCAAGTAATACTACCCACTCCTTATGAAACCGCAATATTAATCAACTTCCTGCAATATTAAGCCTTTCTATTGTAGTCCGATGCAGAATCCGTCTACAATACCAAGCCATATCAAACAAGAATAAACTCCCTGCAATCAATAAAATGTTCAAATACTTACCCTTTGTATCTTCTGACTAGAACAACCTTCAAGGTCGGACTATACTCACCACGTCCTAAATTGAAGCGTGGGACGAACGAGCCTTGGTGTAACTGCACTGATGTGCCAAGTGATTCCGATGGGACTCGGGAATGACGCTCACAACAGTATAGAAATTACGACTAATCTGCTGCCCTGCGGGCAAGACGGAATCTTCCGCCAAGACAGCGCGTGATGTGTGTACGTCACTGGTGCTCTGATCAAAAAGATCCTTTGTCAACACTGGTGGACGTGATGAAGAGAGGCACGCCAATTCAAGCTTGATCGATGGTGTACGTGCTGATTTTCATCCATCTAGGTGGCCGATGGGACGTCACCGACGTATATGGACATCCCTCTCACCCCCCTCACCAGGTGATTAGAAACTCTATTTAAGCTCGGTTATTTTGAAGACTTTTTGACTATTAAACTGGACGCCTTCAGAGAAGTCATGTCCTAGAATATTGTATTAGACACCGTCAGGATAAGTCCGGTCATTTTCAGGATGTTTTCATATTCTCTTTATATTTATTTCATCAATATTATTTTAATAGACTTGAACAATGGCTTGTTCAATTTTGAAATTAAAGTAACGTATTTATTGGAATAAACCTGAATAGGCAGCGTAAACTATTTGCTAAAATTAATATTGTTTGTAATACTAAATTTTGTAAGGAGACACCTAATTCTTTTCTTCGCCAATTAGGCGCTAGTGTCAATGAGGTCACTGAATATATCAGATTGCCATATTTTGAACTAATCTTTGCTAGAAGTATTTAATTTGAATTGTCTGAATTTAGCTGTTAATGTAAACTCATCTTTTGACTATGTTTTATTAATTTGAATTGTTTGGTAAAGTAACGTAAGATTTTGCTGATCGATTGATTTTGACTTTAAATATTTTCCTAATTATTTAATTGAATTTATTTTGGTTTGTCTAGACTTCTTTTGTATGTTATATAATTTTTATTAACAAGCAGGGATCTTGTTAACGACCGTAGTTGTGTCTACATTTAATAGTCCCGCGGGAGTTTGACCTATGGTATGTAATCCAAACTCTTGTGTTTCCCGAAATATCCGTACGATATTAAATTTAACTTCCCTTTTTTCTTTTTTTTTCTGTATTCAATGTAGCGTAGCAGACAACATTCGTACCAATTTCAAAGATGCCCATTGGCTCTTTTCTTTTTGTAGCCAAAAAATATCTGACTAGACATTTATAAAGTAATTTGCTCGGATAGTCAACACTTTAGGTTGTTTTGTCAATATTCACTGTTGTGAAACTGACATTGTGTTGTTGGATCGGGGGTTGACTCTTCCAGACTAACTAGTTGACTTAAGAACATGTTTCATGTTTGGAAACATTCACATGATAGTACTGCATATTTGTTTAATATTATTTTAAACACAACCCCTGATGGATAATTGAGGCTATGTAAATTATTGTTTAAATTGTTATTTTATTAAATAAAATATTCATATTGTTACCAAATTGTTGCTAATGTCGTTCTTCTCTATAACTTTTTGTAGCTTATCCTCACTTTCCTTTTAGTCTAGTATGGCGTAGCTAAA
The DNA here is from genome assembly GCA_039000515.1 of Timema cristinae. Classification (NCBI taxonomy): domain Eukaryota; kingdom Metazoa; phylum Arthropoda; class Insecta; order Phasmatodea; family Timematidae; genus Timema; species Timema cristinae. The sequence continues at coordinate 49,500,998 of JBCFYV010011164.1, forward strand.
GTGGTAGTAGAGTGGGTGGTAACAAATTTATCTCTGAAAGGCAATAAACTCCAATGACAAAGGAAGGGGTAGACCATTGAGCTCTATAATATAACTGGATGGACATCTGAGGCTGAAATGTTCGAACTGTCGTTTGCACACCATTGTGTAAGAGCGAAAATAACTTTAGGGTATCCCTTTATCTCTTACACACATTCAAGGCAATGTGGTATTTTGACATCACTTGCTAATTTGTATGAATAAATTATATACAATCAATGCATGGGGTAGTTAAATGAAATATATGTGTTGGTAAAAGGTTTGACCAACATAATTCAATTCGAAACTCGTGACTTGTTTCTTTAAATAAGTTGATGTCGGCTAACATATACTATTCTTTTGGAAGGAAGTTCCTTTTCGAAGGTCTTATCTCTTATCAGAGTCCTACCACAGTCTAATATATACAGTGGTGAAGCTTACTAGTGGTGAAAAGTGCAACCCTGCGCGACGCTAGCGCTTCAAGTGACCTGCAAGCAGATGCACGGATCTGTCCATTAAGTTGCATAGCTCTGCACTTAGAACATCAGTTTAAAACGTTATTTATTCAGATATATTAAATTTCTTTGATAAGGAAACGTTAATTGAAGAATTAACAAATCACTAGGAAGATAATGTACAGCATTTAATCTTAGTTGAGCGTTAAGTTAATTACAGTAATCGTGTTGCGCCTTTTAAGAACATCATTATTAAATCCTCCGATTTAATTCAAAATTATAAATTAATTATAATGTGTAACTTTACAAAATATAATCTAGGCCTATAAACTAATGGAGAAAGTAATATATTTTATGTTTATGCTACATCAAAACTATTAATTGAAGTAGCAGAATAACATAAAAATTGTATATAAGGACGTCAAGGAAAATACACACTGATAATAAGATGAATTTTAATTTGATTAATTTATTTACTTTACATAAAATATGTTGTAAAGTAAGCTAACTTAAACACAGGTAGCAAACTTTAACAGTAATCAAATCTTTTAGTTTTGTGTATAGTCATGATCACACTTTTCTTAGTCAGTACCCCAAATGGTTAAAGGTAAGGTTTTTTTTCTTTGCTTGGATTGAAGCATTTCGTTACTAAATTTCAGAGTTTAATATAGCCTAATATTTACAAACAGTTTAATGAGAGAAAGTTTTGTATCTTGGCAGCATTCAACTGGAAATCCAGGAAAATTCATCAGTGATTTGAAAAACACTGCCTCACATTTATTTTTATGAGCAAACTCGTCAAATTCGCATGCCAACTGATTTTCACAATTTTCCAAAAATGTAAAAACGAAATTTTTGCAAATCATTAAGCTTCCAAATTCAATAGTTATTATGTTTTGGAAATGAGTATACACTTTTTGCTTTTGTCAACAATATTGTCTTTCTCAGTTAAAAATGATTTGCATTTAAAACACATTTGTGGACTGCAAAAAGTTTTTTTTTAAATATACACAAATCTCTTGAGAAATCATTGCTATTAATGACTATCTCTAACGCGCAGCTCTCAATTTCAGGCTCCAATAATAAATAAAATCCTAATGTTGTGTGCAGATTTAAAGTCCAAAATTAATGGTATCCAGTCCACAGTTTCACAATTGCCAGTTGTGGTGTTGTCACAGTTGAATAGCGTACTCAACGTTTCACTATTAAAGGCCGAAATAAAATGCTTTGGAGATGGATTGCTTCGAATTCCCCTTTGTGCCTAATTACTGAAAAAAAAGTCCACACTATCCTGATTATTTTTCTTGTCAACAAATATTTGCCACTTAATCTATCTTCTAATGGCTTATTCACAAACATCCCGAGGGAGTTATTGTTAATTTTCAAACCTTTAACACATTTTATTATATTGGTGACTCCTTATTTTGTGAACCACAAATCTTCCATTCTTCAATTATAAAATAACTTTAAGGTGCTTAGAACTTTTAGTTATGCCATTTCTTAAAGGTATAGGGCCGTTAACAAAATAACCATTACATATGTCGAACCAATCATTAATTTTTTTTGGCAAAACTCAGCTGTAACAAAAGCCACAGACTCTATAGTGCCACAAGCAACAAGTATTTCAATGGCGGCAGCTTCAGTGTGACTTAAAACCCGAGCAGCAATACAACCTTTCATCTTTGAAAATGGTGGTAGTAAACAGACTTTTGTGTCAGTTTTGGAGCCAATTGGGTACTTTCTATCGATGTCATTTAAATACAAAGTTAAAATGTGTTTCCCTGGTGTACCGTGGATAGAGACTAGCTCAGCACCAAGAACATCTTTTGTACTCACCCTATTCGACAGAGAAGCTGGGGTCTCGTATGTTGACAGAAATCGCTCCACGGAACGACCTTGTGCCGGTTCACTACAAAAACTCTGTCTGAAAGGTCGGCGTTTGATTCAATTATTTCACCTGACTAAAGCAATCGGTGTAAAGAGCGCATGCGCGTTATGGTGAATTTTAAGTGGATCTCTAGTTCCTCGTGTGCCTGACGTCGCCCCCACCCCCATGGTTCAGTGTCTCTACGGCGTTGTGCGCAGGCACCGCAGAAGACGTCGGCGAAGTGATTGGATATTTGTGACTGCTTCATTATCTCATCCTTCCATCCCTCCTTCCCCCCACTAATCCGAACCGAATATAAGCGAGTGCCCAACAATGAAAGGCACTCTTTGATGCCATGTAGCTCTCTAGGACTGATTAAAATGTAAGTTATTGTAAAAGATGGGAATTGAACTTAGACTATGTTCGGCTACGATTCAGGTGAGGGTTCAACTTACGGTTAAGATGTAACCAATCTTTTCGGATACAATTAGATGTTAGTTCATTTTTGGAACATACATATATTTTCTGCTATTAGTGTTAGTAGTCAGATGGTTTATATCTATTGTTATTATGTTACCAGCCTTTTGGGATCAATTAGATGTTAGTTTATCTTTGAAACTTACATATATTTTTTACTATTAGTGTTAGTTGTCAGATGGTTTTAATCTATTGTTATAGTGTTACCATTCTTTTGGGATAAATTAGGTGTTAGTTTATTTGTTTTATTGAAACTTACGTATATTCATGACTGACAGTCTTAATCGTTTGATGGTTTTATCTCTAATACTAATAACTAATAATACTAATAACTAATAAGAATTGTAACACCGCCCTTACTCTTCCCCGAAGAATAAGGCTGGCGCACAACGGACAATAAGAAATAACATAAGAAAATACAATAATTGCAGAGGGGCCGTGAGGATACAAACAAAAGTAAATAGGCCGACTACGGGTCCATATACTTATATTCTCCACGAACTCACACCTCAATTATGTTGATGTTCATAACAACAGGAGAGGGAAGGATAAAGCAGGAAAACCTTGATTTAGAAAACTATATGTCATTGATAACAATTTGTAGTTTTATTGATTGAGAAAAATAAACTTGAACATAGTATTGAAATAAGTAATTTGGTTGTACAATCTTGAATTACTTACAATTAATGTAACCTTTAGCATACGATCATGATATCGTAATCGACAACAACGAATAATGAACCTTATAAGCCCGCAAGGCTAATGAGTTAAATGACGACAATATTCCAATACAAAGTCTGGCTATGCAGACAAAACATGCTCCTTACGTAACGATAATACAACACTATTGCCGTATGGGCCATTCAGTTAAAAAGGGATCATACCAAAATATTTATACCTTTACATTTACAATAAAAAAACTTCCCATTGCCTGATGGGCAATTTAGATATAAACAATTTCCCACAGATATCCCTGTTATATCAGTTTGCGCAAAGAATATTCCCTACAAAACAATTAGAATAGACGCCATATTGGCGATGCAAAACAAACATTTATTATTCCAAGTCCAGAATAGACTCCAACGTTTATAGTGATGCAAAGTTCTAAGTCCAAATATGTTAGGCATATTTATAAGTCCAATACGACGAAAAGACTCTAAGTTCAAAACTGATTACGTAACATATTTATCTAAGTCCAAATATTTGCATTTTCATAAGTCCAATTTTTGACATCATTACAAGTTAAATTACCAAGAAAATATTCTAAGTCCAAAAATATTTGCATTTTTATAAGTCCAAGTTTTGACATTATTACAAGTTAAATTACCACGAAAATATTCTAAGTCCAAAAATATTTGATATTTTCATAAGTCCAAGTTTTTGACATCATTACAAGTTAAATTACCACGAAAATATTCTAAGTCCAAAAATATTTGCATTTTTATAAGTCCAAGTTTTGACATGTTTACAAGTTAAATTACCAAGAAAAAATTCTAAGTCCAAACATGTTCTGAATATTTAAAGGTTGAATACGACGAGATATATTCTAAGTCCGAAATGTTTTCCATAATAACGTCGTACCTTGCGAATATTTCCTGGACACACAAGGTGTGTCCTAAAGGACAGCCTGCCAAGAAGTACCGTCCATGTCGAACTACACCGGTATTTATACGATTATACAAGCTCAAAGAGGGGGAAGAAAGGTAAATACAAAACATCGGTCAACACGACAAAATGACGAGAGGGAGGGGTTAAAATATCAAGGTCAACACACGCGGAGCTGGTAGAGTTTACGTCGACCAATTAACACTGGCATAACAATCCATTTTGCGCAGGCGCGTCACACACATTATCCACACCCCACCCGGGGAATAGAACATTTTACAAGTCCAAGATTTTTCCTCGCATAGTTGATTGATATTTTGGTGGTGGCAAGTTGTTGTCTTTTTTGTGATTGGGAAACAGTAAGTTGACGCAGCGATAATTGGGCACTTTGGTGAGTTTTCTTGTATTAAACTCTTTTTTGGAGCATATATCTCAAATAAATGCTACAATACCTTCCCTTCACGAAGAGCGGTATCATGTTTCAGGTATTTAATTAAAAGTTGTTCATTAGAGCCTAATTCATCGAGAGTGTACACCCTATTCCCGTTAGTTTGCCGAGATACGATGATAGGAGTTGACAAGCGAGCTCGTTTTGTGGGGGTTCCTGACATGTTTTTTCTAAGTTCGTGTGTGCGCTATGCTCTAAGCAGGCCCTACCCTCCTCGTATTATCCTCTTCATTTCTGCACAGCTTGCTCTAGGATCTCATCGAGCGGCTCTGAGACAGCTATAAAAAACAAACAAACAGGAACATCTAGTTAGCAGATCATGAAGCCATGATATACAAACATTGAAGCTAATGTCTTTGTGTGTGTGTGTGTGTGTATGTGTATATGTGTATATATGTGTATCAGGAACATGAAGCTATGATATACAAACATTGAAGCTAATGTCTTTGTGTGTGTGTGTGTATGTGTGTATGTGTATATGTGTATTTGTGTATATGTGTATATGTATGTATGTGTATATGTGTGTATATGTGTGTGTATATGTGTGTGTATGTGTGTATATGTATGTGTGTATGTGTGTATATGTATGTATGTATGTATGTGTATATGTGTGTATATGTGTGTGTATATGTGTGTATATGTATGTATGTATGTATGTGTATATGTGTGTATATGTGTGTGTATGTGTGTATATGTATGTATGTATGTATGTGTATATGTGTGTATATGTGTGTATATGTATGTATGTATGTATGTGTATATGTGGGTATATGTGTGTATATGTGTGTATATGAGTGTATGTGTGTGTATATGTGTATATGTGTGTATATGTGTATATGTGTGTATATGTGTATCAGGAACATGAAGCTATGATATACAAACATTGAAGCTAATGTCTTTGTGTGTATGTGTTTTTTTACATTTAATTCTTATACGGTGCTAATTACGCTAATGGATTAGGAATTGGGAAGGTTGAATTAGAGTAAGTGAACCCGAGGGTTGAACCCGGATCGTTAACGTAGAAGTCCATCCCTTGCCCTACATGGATGAGTAGGGTTCTATGTATCATCATTCCTGCATGATGCGAGTGTACATATTCTCCGTACCCATACCGTCCCAAATATGACTTTCAAAGGTAAAACCAGAAATGGATTCAATAATCGGTTTTTTACTCATTGTGAATATTTCACTAACAGTTCAATTAGCTTAACCAACAACCCCTTACTTAAACTATAAATTATTGCAATCATTGAACATAAGCTTCACTTGTCTTTTATTGAAAGTAAAAAACAATTTTTTACTAAGCAAATTAAAAAAAAGGTTTAAACACTTTCACAATTTTTTTTCTCTCTGAGAGGAGAGTTCTGGTATAGCTCTCCCTCGCTTATATGCTCGAACAGTTTTTTTCTAGGAATGGACCAGGGGGGAGCGTTATACACACAGATGGTTAGGATGTGAGGGGGAGCGGATGGCAACCTCGGTCAACCCACGAGCTGAACCAAATAATGGATTATAATATGTTAGAGTTTATAGCTCCAGAAATAAGGATTTTAGAAGTGCATGACGAGAGCGTAAAATCATTCAGAGTGCTAATTAGGAATTGGGAAGGCTGAATTAGGAATCCGCATATGCTTGGAGGGAGAGTGGAAAACCAACCGCCAGTTCATCTGACCGAGATTCGAACCTCGATCACCCATCCTCATCAGTCAAAAAACAAACACATCATCTTTCAACAATATGTTCGAAAAAAGTTTTTATCCGAATGTACCATCATTTGCGCATGATGAGAGAGTGTAAAATAATTCAGAGTACAAATTGGGGATTGGGTAGGGGAACCAGCATTTGCTTGGAGGGAAAGTGGAAAAACCACACCTCGTTTATCCTGACCGAGATTTGAACCTCGATCACCCCGTTTTTATTCTTATACGAATTTTGAATATAATGTAACATGAAGTGGAATGTACAGTATGGAATTGAACTGCATTATCTAATTTGAAAACAAAAAATTTAGGTTTTGAATTCCTGAAATGGGGATGAATAAGATTTAATTTTAAAGTACGTACGCCCGTATTAGCTTAGAGAAAGCGAACCCGCATTTGCTTGGAGGGAGAGTGGAAAACCAACCCTCAGTTCACCTGACCAAGATTCGAACCTCGATCTCCCCGTTTTAATTCATATACGAATTTTGAATATATAAGACAGATAGAATGATATACACATACACAAATTTGAACGTTCACTTACCTTCGAAACTTAAGATGGCTGTCTTGCTATTCTTGGAGATGCCTTTGTATACAAGCAGTAAGCCCGCTTTGGAAATGTCTTCCAGCTGCCCGTCGCTGAGTAATGAGAACCTGTTAGGTAACCACACGTTATATTTACCCTCCAGCAAGGTGAGAACTCTACGGCCATAACGGGTTGTTAATGCTTTTATATTCGTGATATAATATCCATGACCGATCTCTAAATCTGTTAACTTCCTTGACACTATCTCGCTCGAACCGATTGTAGTCAAAAGAGCAGTCACGTATTCACTAGACATTGTTGTTAATCTTTAGAATGTAGATGATGACTAATGATTTCATCTTGAGGGTTAACTCAATATATAGGAATAAGTGAAGATTACATACAACCCCCTCTACAGGAGGCGTGGCAAGAAGAGGTTCCAAGCTGCAGGAGAAACTCTTAGCCCCGCCCACTACAGGGTGTGAGTCTACAGTTCATACTTCACTGAAAAAAGATTTTTTCTCGTCCTCGAGTTCTAAAAACCTCCCGTCAGGAGACCCATTTACCAACACGATTAGACTAATTTCTTAAGCGCTCACTCGAAGATATTCTTTTTTAAATTCCCATAGCCCACTCACGTTATAAAATGAAAACACTGGCAAGTCTGAAAGCTTCCCCCACACGGATGGAAGCAAAACAGATGTTCACATCTGGAGCTCTCACAGCTAGCGAGTTCAAGGGTGGAAGCTATGACTGAGGAAGAAATCTATCATGTGCCACATATCCCTCTTACCCTCAAACTTTTCTGAGAAAACTCGGAAGATGTAAGCTAGTCCTTTTTCAAGATTACCCACCCCCTCATCCTCGCGCGAACCGTCGACTCACGGGAACCATCCCCCTCACCATGTCGGCGCGCCCCCCTCGTCATCATCAGGATACTCCCCCACCACATTTCTCCTCACTGCCCTGAAACATGATGCATGTATAAGGGGTACCTACATACATTTCTCCTCTCTGCCTCAAGAGAGAGAGAGAGAGAGAGGGAGAGAGAGATAGGGCGAGAGCTCGAACATACCTCACATGTATAAGGTGCGGGAGGGGAGGGGAAGGGGTGGGGGTACACACATACACATGCTCATATTTCCCATCCGTGCCCTCATATAGGATCCTTACCTACTAAATGACCCCCAAATGTGGCTAAGATGTTGTAGATAGCTATGAATGAGGGAATAATAAATAATATTTGTCACAAATTCAGGCATTCCTGAGAATATTCGTAATACTCCTATTGGTGATAGTATTTTCAATTGAACATAGTTTACATGTTTCACTTAGATCCATAATTATGTAGTCCTAAATATTTGATACGATTGCTTTTAGAATGATAGGTTTATTAAAACACATTTATGGTGACAAGAATAGTATGTAGTGGTTTTTATCCCTATTAACTGTCAATTTGTGATTATAAAATATTCTTTTAGAGTCATCTAGTCCTCTTGCATATGCATCATAGTGTGTTGTATGTTTCCACAAGTTTTGTAAAGTATTACTGTGACATCATAATAAAGTTTGGTTAAACCATTTAGTTGAAATTCACCAAAATCATCAACGTAGATTAGGAAGAGAATAGGCCCAGAAATACTACCTTGGGACATGCTGGTATTTATATTTTTCGAACTATTTACTCTTAAATACTTGTTTGCCAAATAGTTCTTCAGAAGTGATACCTTCAACATCATCATACTATAACCTATTCATGAGTATTGTATGATCAACAGTCTCAAATTCTTTACAGAGCTCAGTAAAATATAGAAATAATATATTATTTCCCTTTTGTATTTAATTAACTTACAAAAAACATTGCAGCCTTAACCGTGTTGGAAGAAGTTTTAAATTCATATTGGTGTTCATAGAATATATTTTTAGTTTCATAGTAGTTCATTAGCTTAATTTATTAAAATAGATATTAAGTACTGAGCTAGGGCGGTAGTTGTTAACTTTTTTCTGTATCCATTTAAAAAATCTGGATTATCCTAGCCATTTTCAATGCATATGGCTGTATATCAAATGTGAGCTGCAACTGCCTAACAGCAGATTAATATTCAGATAGGAACAGAATAATATGTATTATTGCTTTAATGTGTTTAAAAAAAACAATAATTCCTAGATTAAAATACTTAGCGTATTAATCAGGAAAAAGGTTGCATAGCTACTGGTTACTGGAAAGTCGTTACTTAGGAACTGTTTTTACATTTACATATCTCGTAAATGGATACATATAAGGCAGCGTTGTTCTTGCTAACTTACAATTAAGATTTTAAACTTGCTTTCATTATAGTTAAGTTTTATGAAAGTACTATAATGTAAGCACCTATCATTATTTGGATTGTTAATTAATGTATCACGTGTTGCACAAAACTTAATAAAGTCGTGTGGGGAGAATGGCTGACTCAGCATTGAATACAAATAGTCCGCGAGGTAAATAGTTCCCTTGTTTTTAAACAAGAAGCCAAATTGTATAACAGTATCAACAAAGACTTGCATGCTGTCTTAAACGTAATAGAGAAGGGGGGCCCTAGAACCGAGTATAAGAGACATAGCCTTTTGTGTTTTCGATTGTTGAAAGAGAGGTAGGGGATAAGAGCGACATGAGTCCTCATTTAGGGAACAGCAAATTTCTACTACCTCATCCACAGCGCCACACCCTTGGAGGAGTCCCTGCTCATATCCGGGCTGTGGTGAGCGAGCTGGGGGCGAGGGTTAGAATGACAGAGATAAGGTAGACAAAGGGTTCCGAGGCAAGGACTTGAGTAGCACAACACATATTACAGCTAGACGTGGTAGATGACATTTCGAGTAGAGCACAGCTACTCTTCTGAGTATCATTCAAGGACTGTTAGAACAATGGCGATCCACCCCGTATAACTCTCCTTCATCAGTTTCTCAAGATCCCTAGTACTATTGACCAGGCCTCACGTTATATTAGGTTATATTATATTAAACCACCTTAAACGAATTCAGCTTATTGTTTCTACCCTTACCTCCTCCGTTATCTCATCTTGACAAGTCGGCCCATGGGAGAGAGGGGTGCAACCCAAAGTTATATATGTATGTGTGTGTGTGTGTATGTTGGTTGCAAAGCCCAAAAAACGGCCAATGAACTGATTTTTTTTTCTCTATACTAGGCTTGGACGTTTTAAAATTACCAAAGCCCAAAGTTCTATTGAATTTCATGCTTTTTCCGTCCCCAAACAGTCAAACCACGGATTGTGCAATTACTAAACGACCCAAGCTTGAAATAACAGTTTAGTTCGTTTCTTGCCAGACTGAGTAGGTGGCGCGCGCCCAATTTTGAGCAACCACATGAATTCAAGAAAGCAAGTGGATCTCATTGATATGCAAACAGAACCGGACAGAGATTACAAATTTATATTAAGTTATCAAGTCCATCTGACCAAATTTGTTTTTTGAAGCCTAACCTAACGACTGTATTTTCAACTTTGGTCATTTGGTAATTGCACACTCCTGGGTTTGGCTGTTTGGAGGACAAAGTCCAAAACTGAATAGAACTTCAGGATTTGATCTTTTAAAACGTCTAATCCTAGGGTTAAGCAAAAAAAATCCGTCCATTAGCTTTTTAGGGCTTTGCGTCCAACATATACATGTTACGGGTAGTGCGCGAATTTTGGATAATGTCAAGATTAGCTGGGATATGTCAGCATTAGCCAGATGTAGTAGATAAAGTCAGAAATAGAAAGTAATTTATCTAATTTATAGCACTATCCGGATAATATCGACATTAGCCAGCAATACTTGGATAACGTGGAATAATATTTGTAAAACTAAGGACGGTTTAATAAGAATTTTATTTTGAAACAATATTTCCAAATTGAACAATAAATTGGATCATAACAGTGCACTAACATTCAAAATGCCTCATTTTAAGCTTAATTTCCACTAACCTAACCTAACCAAGCTCAACATGGCCTAACTTAAAATAATCTAACATAGCCTAAGCTCACCTAACCTAATCTAAGTTAACCTAGCCTAACATAATTAACCTAGCCTCAAACATAGAAATTGCCACTGTCAAACTATCTAAGTGCAGGTAGATAGTGCCAATATTTATCTGGATACACTTCGAAAAACTTTATTCAATCACCTCTCACTCAACATTTACTCAATAATATTGACTTTATCTGGGTTTGGACTTTACCCGTGGCATATATAATTGAATGGAATACACTTCCTCCTAGTTATTGAATAGTCTTTTACATTTACTTAGGTTAAAGCTTTAAGAAAATATTTTATAGACCTACTTTTAAGGATTTTTTTCTGATACGCATAACATAGCTTACCACCAACGTATTGAAATATATCCAGCAGCGCGTCTCGCCAAGCACGCTATGTTTCACAATGAAATCCATTAAAGATTTCAACTTTTGTTTTAAGACTCTTGCCGTAATGTCATGGCGATCAATGGGTGATTGAGCAGGGAATAGCTCAAGTTTGATTTCTACCCACTGTGGATTGCACGTGAATGTGATAAATAAATCTGCTGTGCCATAATGACGAACATACAACATTGCATCTTGAGCAAATTCATGAATATGTCGAGGACTTCCGATGTATGTTGCGGGAAGAATTGTTATCCGACTGACATTCTCTGCATTTCCATCAGTATTAATCGTATCTGAAGGTGAATATACTCTTCAGAACGGAGTTTGGTCTGGTTCAACCTGATGAATGTCAATAGCTCTATTTTAATTTTAACATACATATCAACAGCATATTGGTGTAATCATCACCGACACTTCAAGATGTGATTGTCTTCATTTTCACGAACCATCAGGCGGTATGAATAATAGTTCATTGAACTGACTTTTTTTGTTGGTTTTGGCACCTATAAATAAATTATTATTTTAATGAAAGTGATTGAACTTGCATATAATACATAATTATAGTAGCTGATACAAAATCTCCATTGCTAAACAAAAATTTGAATTTACTGTAAGGGAATTTATCATCTTGATTGAAAAGTGATAACATCTTCACCTTGCCAAAATATGATGGGATATTGTAGCGCATCATATGAGAGGTGTGTTTCATACACACGCTGTAACTGATCTTTCCGGCCATGTTAAACAATATCACGGGCTTCCAAATTTTTTCCAACTATTACAATCGCAAATTCATCAATTGTTGGTGCATTGAAACGTCTTGCATTTTGGCCCACAGGTGTTTTATCAGCTCTGATTACAATTTTGTGATTATCATATGGCATGAGGTCCATTGCAGTTTCGAACAATGTAATCAACTGATTGTGTTAATGAATGAATTTTAGTAATTCTTCTACAATATACCTCTTCACTGAACTGTTATGTCCCAACGCAGATCAATTTCTTGTGTTGAATTGCCCATGAAATAAATTTGCAGGTATTTGTAGTCGCCATCTGACACCGGCAACAGTGAACCTGCTCAGTGATATATTTGGCCTTGTATCTGTGAATTAAAAAGACAGGTTTATTACTTTTGTTACAAAAACTATAAAATAAAATAAACAAAGCAAAACAGGGGATAAGTCTGTTTGTTATATATTACCTTGAAAGTTGGCATAAAATTGTCCCGAACTACATTTGTTGCCCCAAATGAAGTCATTTGGAAACAGTTGTTATATTTTTGAATATTAGTAAGGATATGTATGGAATCCGTTCCTGTTCCTGAAACCAATGAGTACAATGGCTCTGGTGGTGGAACCAATGGCACTAATTTCACTTTGCCATTTGTGCAACACAATCCAACGGCTTCATTTTTGTATTTCAATGCCTTACAATGTGAGCAAACTGAGTTCATAGATCCAATAGAAACGCATTGGTAGGCACTGTAGTCAATTTGAAACATCGTAACTGAAAGCAGCTCGTTTCAACCTGCAAGATTATTAGCTGAATGACGTGCTGCGCGGTTTGTGATATCCGAATCCTTTCAATTTCATTTCGCTCTTCACGTTGCTGTGCAGTCGATTAGAAGGAAAATTAGCTTGTTTCTAGCATTTAGAGCTCTTCGACCCAAATTCTCCGCCCGCGTCTTATAGGTGGCATGAGTCTTGAACTGAGTATAAATGGAAACACACACAAAATAAACCAATCAACCAAAGATAAATCGAGGCACTTGTTTTCGATTGAGAAGCGAAGAATTAAAAACAACCAACAAAACAACAACCACGCACTAATTGAGAATCTACTGAAAAACTGTCAAAGTAAAACTGTATATCGTATAAAGAGAAAGTGTCAAATCTATGGATGCATTTAAGTCATTTATATTAATTTTAAGGTTACGTTCATAATTATAAAGTTACTGATGTTTTTTCTTTATATTATGGTTCGATATTCTTTTGTTTTATTTGAATAAAACTAAACAGTAAGTAAATGAATCGAAAATCAATTTTAGTATGTCTGAGATCGATTCACTTAATCGATTCATTGCTCAATTGATCTTTACGACCCCGAAAAATCGATTTTCGATTAATCTATTTCAGATCGCCATCCTTAGAATTGACAGCTAGGAACAGTTTGAATGGGAAAAAGAAAAATGTGGTTTTTACTTTTTCAGTGCAATTTTTCCAATTTTCCTCTTCATAAGAACTTTCCTTGGAATTCAACGAATATTAGGGGGGGAAAATCAGCCTAATTTGTCCAGCTGTTCTCGAGTTTTGCGCTTAGCAACACATTTAGCCATTTATTTTTATTTATATAGATTAACTATATGTGAAATAAGATCACATTAAAATTTTAACTAATCTGACATATTACTAGTGAAAATATGAAAATGATGAGTTTTCATTATTTTTCAGAGCTCTGACAGTGAAATACAATTTATTTAGAAATGACAGTCTGGACACGCGAAGTGAATCCAAATGGATTAACAAGAATGATAAACGAACGAATCAAATGTCAATGCAACCAGGAAAATGTATATTTAACAATTATATACCAACACTTAACAAATTAGCTGAAAAACATTGCCGCTATAATTTAATGGTATTGCCGATGTTACGGTTTTAAAATTTCGTTATGAAATTAAAAACAATAATATACGAAAGTATAAACATTACATTGTATGTTGACAATGAAATCTTGACTTGTAAACAGCAGTTTCAACTGTTTGTATACATTATTAGGTCGATATTATTCCCATGAAACGGTCGCCACGGCCGCCTGGTAAGAATATCAATATGAGATGAGGTGAGTTTCGAGTGCTTTATTGGCAGTTGTGACGAGGGGGACGGGATTAGTCAGATAGTGGCTGAGTGATTGCCAACGTCTCTTATCACGTGCGATGATAATGTATTTTATTTTTGTTTTTATTTAAAAATAAAGAACACCTGTTCGATTTCACGAGAGCTTTTAGTTTGGCCTTTGATAGCTACCGTTTCGGAGGCGGGGTGAGTCTCTAACGACCTACAATTTTGTCATTGTGTTTGATAAATAGCTTTAATGAATTTACTAGGATAAATTACTATAATCCCTGTATAAAAACTATACTTGATTTACTAAAATTGTTCTATGAAGTTTAAAACTTTAATTAATATGTTAGAATTGTTGGTAAGAACACTATTATAACCCGCTTCGGTGAACGCATGGTCTAAAGCGCTACTCTCACAGTAGACAAGACTACCGATGACGGAGAGATTGAGGTTTGAATCTCGGTTGGGTGTACTGAGGGGTGTTGTTACTAAATGGTTTTCCACCCTGTCTCCACGCAAATGCCGGTATACTTAATCTAAATATAACCTTCAAAATCCCTAAAACAACCAGTGTAGTTGGGGTACATAAACGTTTTAATCTGAACAGGTAGTAAGACGCGGTGATATTTTAAAAAGATTAATATAAAATAAATATACAATAATAAAAAAATATTTTTTTTAAAGATATAAAATTGTTTATGTAACGAAAACTGTTAAAAATTTTTAAAAACTTTTAAACGTTGAAGTCAAAAAAAGGGTTAAAAAAAACCCGATATTTTTAAAAAAAGGGGGAAAAAAAATTCTGTCACAAAAAAAATACTTATACTACAACAAAAAACCGACAAAAAACATAGACATAGCCAAAATCACTTTAAAAGATCTTAGAGGGGGGGTTATAGGATTAATCAAAGATTACATTATTAGGTATAAAGTGTGTAACAAAGGGGAACGCATTTGATTTGTTTTTTTCAAACGTGTCCTTTAAATTTAAACCCTAATTTATATTGATATAAAATTGCTGGTACTTAAAGCACCCTTGATCAGGTGAGTCCCAAATGTTCTAATAGTAAAGCCTTTCTGTGGAGGTTTGGGGGTGATGGTGATACTGAATATAAAAGGGTTTTTTAAACCCGCATTTGATTTTAAACCTAGCTTAAGCCTAACTAACCAAACTCTGGTTTGCCTTTTGGGAAAAATTTCCCGTTTTGGGGAAAAATTTCCCAAGGTAACAGCTGGGAAAATTTAAATCTGAACCCCCAGGTGCACTGACTACAAAACCACAGGGTCGGTTTTTTAAACCTTCACAACTTTTACAACAGAAAAATTCTTGTGACAGTGTAACATATTTGTAGATTTCCACTTCTGTCTTTTTTAAAAAATCGCTAAGTACTGTAGTCCAATTTAAATTTCTACGACAGGTGGGGCCCGGCGGTCTAAGAGTAAGGTGTCAGACTTCTGTGCTGGGGATCCCGGGGTTTTAATCCCCGGTCCCGGCAACAGATATATCTGATTGTCAAAAAACCCCTTTCCCTTTACCCTGGACCGGTTTAAAACCCTTTGGGAATTTTGGGGAAACCAGGCCCCCCCTGGTTCGGATCCCCCGTTAAATGTAGGGGCCCCCATTTCATTCACAATCACCCTACCATTACACATTAGCGTAAGTGCGTATGTCCGAACGGGTTGTAAGAAAGGGTGCTAATAAAAATAATTAGTATCAGGGTACTAACTTCCCGGGTTAAACCCCGA